>CAVMGG010000194.1:0-51163 GCA_963680895.1 Fragum sueziense
AATTTCAGAGTAAAATTTCCTAATTTTGAAAACTAAAATTCCTAAAATTTGGAAAATAGATAATGTTCATTTATCAACTGACAATTCAAGTCACAAAGAAGCAGTGTGTCTTCTATAATTCAGTTATTCTGTTTATAAAGTGTTGTTTAAGAAAATATATCCTCATTTCTATATTTATTATTTTTTCCCAATTTGACCAAAACCGCGCTAAAATTTCCCAAAATGACTGACCAGGGCCCCTTCCCAATTTTTGGAAGAAAAGCCCTGAGTTGTAACACTGACTGGTGTCATAAATTTGATTCAAAGCCACTGTTTATTTGGATGAGGCTAATGAACCATGGTGCCATCTTCCGCCTTGCATATTTGGCCTTATTCGAGACAAACCTATTCCAGCAAATCTAAAGCACCTGATCTTTTATAAACAGAATGAGAATATTGTCAAACTTTAGGTCAGAGTGATGGATAGTTTGTCCGGACTGAATTGAATTTATCTGACAATCAGTATTGTTGTTTAATTAGTCATAGTGTCATGATTGTATGTTTCTGGGTACAAGCTAGGCTATTCTATGATCATTTAACCTTTTCTCAAATGGCAAATCATTTGACATTTTAAATTTAAGAACTTGACAAAGTAGAGGTGGATAATGATAGGATTTGTTTTAAAATTTATACAAAAAAATATTGTGGGAATTCTGGTCATGAGACAAGTTAACTCTTTTTCCTAAATGTTTTCTTGCTTTTGAATTCTATTTCAGAAAGGGCTAAACCTTTACCTAACAGAATTTCTGACTGTTCAAAATTCAGATGTTGCAGACAATTTTCAAGAAAATGAAATTTTAAGTTTATTGGTGGAAAACATAGTGGTAAACAAAAGAAATTGTCGCGAGCAGTTTAACAGTTTCTTTTCACGAGCAATCTCTTCATTTACCACAATGTTTTTAAAAGCCATTGTAGACATAATTTGATACTTGACTGGACATTTGTTGTATGTTTTCAGGAGGCCAGTGAAGCTTATTTGGTGGGATTATTTGAAGACACTAACTTGTGCGCTATCCATGCTAAGAGAGTGACCATCATGCCTAAAGATATCCAACTGGCAAGAAGAATCCGGGGTGAACGTGCATAATCATGAACATTAACTAGAAACAACTCTCATCATTCATTGTGTTTTTAACATTTTATACAAAACAAATTCATGGAAATTTTTATTAATGTGTGCGTCTCACTCATCATCACACATGGAAATTTCAACCCATTTATATGATGCAAGACTTTTAACTCCAATTATGTAGTGATGGGTTTATGTACTCAAAAGCAAAAAGATGGGTCTTCAAAACTCATTAAGGATATAAACAATACTGAAGACAGTTTTATCATATACTTATGACAAGCTCACGAAGGAAGATAAATGAATTAATGATAGATTCAGATCTTTTCAAAACTTGTGCTGAACTGAATAATTGTTTATTCCTGATTTGTGAATTGTAAGAGGAATTCTGATCTTAACAAAAAACGTTTTGCCTTTGAGTATATAGCTCTTGAAATTAAGATTTTTGCTACCTTGTTTTTAACTTTTGATAATTTGAGTTTGCAATTTAAGTTGAAAAAAAGTGCATAGCTGCAGATAAGAGAGTGTGAAGGCTTTTCAAAATGCAATAATTGATTTATGGCTTTTGAATCCCTGTGTTGTGTGTACTCATTGGAATCATTTCTGAGAGGATTCAAATGGGTATCCACACATATGGTTTGGATTTGAAGCAAGTTAGAATGTCTTCACCCCCACTTATCCCAAGTTACCTGTAGCTCTTAAAATAAACATTGATCATCATATTAAAACTATCAGGGGTATTCGTAATGTATATAAAGATTTTTATTGTCATATGATCTGTTTGTGTTGTATTTGTGTAGTAGCCTACTAGGTGAAATTCTTTCTTCTTTCCACTTGAAAAATTTACAAGTTTGATAGCAAATTACAAAGATTGGACCTAGTCTATGCAGTTTGAACTTTATATTCACAAATTTTAAACAAAAATTGAAATAGGAAATGAATTACGAAATGAAAAATTCTTGATGTTTATTGCCCAATTTGTTTTGCCTTGGTTGGTTTATTACTGACAAGAATGAAGTTTGCATGAACATTTATTCTAAGAATGCAACACATTGTAGAATCAAAACACTTGGGAGAAATAAGAAAGGTATTGCTGTTAATCAGCATTTCCGCCCAGGCTTTCTCTTGTGTTTTCCATTTACAAATGAGTCTTGGGTAACATGTAAGGCATATCACATTTAGTTCGTTCTTGAGCTGGTGGGCATGTTTTTAACTTACGAAATGTAGACTGACTGGCAATCTAAATAAAATAAATATTCTTATGTGTATCTCTGGAATCCCTTGTACAGTACATGTCCGTTTGTTCATATGGCTGCTTTTCTTCGAAAACTTCGTATCTGCAGCTTAAAACAAGTTGCAGACACGATGTTTTCGTAGAAAAGCGACGATATATCACGCTTCCACGTTCGGTAACACATCAGACTCGATCCCGTGTTCCATCTCGGGGGTTATGTCGAATATCTTGACCTCACAAACTGCAAAGTTTCTGACTTGTCCAAATTCAAAGATATTGCAGAATACGATTTCAAGACTTTATATTGTATTCTGCAATATCTTTGAATTTGGACTTAAAGTATATGAAATTTTACAATTTTTGGTAGAAAATATTGTGGGGAATAAAGATATTGCTTGTCACAGTGATGTCCATTTCCTACAAATCAATGTTAACAAAAGCCTTTTTAATGTGGGACACCAATATGTTTGAACGAGTTAGAGTTTGATATGTGCGAACCTATGTGTCCAGTTAGGTTTGCATTTGTTAAACTGCTAACTCTTTCGAACATATTGTCCCCCGCCCCATAAAACAATAGCCGAAGACTCGGAAAAGATGTGGTGAAGTACTGGCGAGGACAACAATCCATGCTTAACTGCTCCAACCGCCGCGGTATGACCAAAGCAGTGGAAAGAGGTTAAAACCCGTTCAACGAATCGTCCACTTTCGGGTACCATTGTCAATTTTCGTAAACATGACTAATCAGTTCCCATGTCTCCTTGGCTTTCCAAAAGAAAGATACAGCGTTTTAAGGCTTTGGAAAACATTGTGTTACACAACAATGCTTGCGATGAGCAATTCCTTGAATTAATTTCTATCTTGATTGACAAAGGATACGTCAGTGATATTGACATCGGCATTCGGCAACGATTAGAATGGTCAAAAATTTTGTCGTTCGGAAAAGGTTTAGAGCTACAGATGAAGCAGTATTTCACTTTCAAAATGGAAAAGCCTGTGCTGTGGTACTCGTCGGATTGTCTCGGACGGACAAAATAAATACCCACAACATAGGGTTTAAATAGAGAGAAAAAATACTTGTTCAATGTTGCTCAGAAAAAGATAACTTCGACTATTGGAATAGACCATTCATTTAGAAAAAATCCAAAAATTCCCTTCGACTTGCGACAACCCTAAATGGATGGAGTCCTTTTCCAAGTAACCGATTTTCACGCCCATGCTTAACCCTTTTCCCAAACAAGGCCTGGTTTTACGGCCATGCAAGAAAAGGTTTGGGAAAACATTGAGGCAAAAGAAAATGCTGATAATCAGCATTTTCTCCTTTTGCCTCAATATTTTCCTTGCAACAATTTACCATTTCTGAATGGACAGAAATTTGTCATCTACAGCTTTCGAATTGGAGCAGTCCATAATTTCTGTTTGGTAAAGGGTTAATGTGATATTAGAAAGCCTTCTAGGAGAAGAAAGTGCTGATCGGTATTTCGCTGCTTTTCAAAGAAAACCTCGTAACTGCAGCTTAATATACTCCTCACAAAAAGTTAAGCAACAAAAGTAATTCTCTCAATATTCTATACTGAACAAAAGTGAAAACGCTACACTACAAGATTTCTTATTTCTGGAAAAGTATATATACATAGTAAAAAAAGTTTTGCAACAAAATGTAAATATCTTTAGTAGCCAAAATATTTTTGTTTTAACATAAAATCAAACGTTTACACGATAGATTATAGCTAGAAAACACAAACAAATGAATTTTATACCGCCATCGCGTGCGTCTTGCACTCCAGGTGCGCATTTCCGGTTTTCATGTCTGCCATGGTATTCATGTGTTTGGAGCATAATTCTAGAAAACATTTAGGCGTGAACATGCTCGTCTTTGCCCAAAATGAAAAAGGCCACTAAAAAGACTTTTCTGCAACGCTGTTTGACTACGTCATGGACCTACGTTAGAAGGACGTTATATCGCTAATGTGTTCCTACGTGGCGGAACCGGCAATAAAGATGTCTTTTTAAATTTTACGTATCTCAAAGCATGAGTAACTGTTTGAGGATGCTATATGAGCCAATGTTTGTGGTTTGAAATAGTCCCGGTCAAGGACGTCGGAGAAAAACGCCACGAGACGATGACCGTCATAATTTCGTAACGTCAAGGCAAAGATGTTCCATATTCTCACCAAAGCTTTGAGTGGCTTCAACAGTAATACCAAAATAGAGTATCCTCATTTACCATCCATGATCGTCTCCACAGACGGTTACTAGACGTTGTGTATACGTTGTAATTTCCCTGACGCTACACCATGAACGTACCAGACCTTACTGGCATAGAGTCCTAAATGCTGTAAGCGTAAACAACGTTGATTTTCTCCCATTACCACCATTCTGTTTGATTTATCACCAATAGAGCTCATATGGCGCATTTGGGGAAGACGTTAACGTGATCCTTATGACGTGAATGACGTTCAGTCTCTTGATAAAGTAGTGAATGTTGATACTGGGTACAAACTTTTTAAGTGGATTAGAAAACGTCTCAATGCTGTTCTTGCTAAAAATGACCTCATAACCGATATCGAATTTTATTGTGACTTCTTGTTTTGACCCCCCTCACCTACGTTAAGACACTGTTTCTCAGACAGTATTTAACGTTTCCACAAAGCATCCTTTGAATGTTGTGTGTGAATGCCTATCCTAAAATATATATAATGGTGGTGAAATAAATATCACAGAAAATATATGTTTTCAATTAACAAAGTCAGTGTTGCTAAACTTTTTTTACATGGTATATTTAATAGCTTGAAATATATTTTGACGTCATTTCCCAGGCTTTCAGCTATTGTTTTGTCGAAATTGCATTGCCTTGTCTCCTTTAATGTCAGAGTTATAGGCCTTAATGCGTTTAGAGCTAATTTCATGTAATACCGCATATGCGCATGCGCAGAAAAAGCTTCATTATTTTTTCGGAATTGGTCATATCCGGGTTGTCGAAAAAACGCTTAAGATTTCACTTATCTCTTGTTGCAAGCTCTAAAATCAAGTTTTAATCAGTCAATTTTGCAAATTACCTCCCTTTAACATATAAACAAATAGGGAATGTAAAATGTTTGGTATTCACAAATTTATCACGGTTTTCGATTGGGTTTTTTGCAACATTATGCAGGCATCACAGGGGATTTTTGAACCCTTTCTTCGACAAGCATTGTACCCAGATTTCCATGCAATAGCGATTTTAATTTCCTATGGAGATTACATTGTAAAATTTTCAAGGTTTGGAACCTAACGAAAATTCGGCTTTTCAAACATCATTTTCTAAACGCTGCAACAATGTTATGCAAGCTTCTTTTCATTTTGTGACTGGTAACTTGTCAGACTACCATTCCGTAAAGTATGGCATAGTTTGCATTTTTCTGCTTGGATTTTTGAAGGTTTAAAATGTGTATAATTTCCGTTCAAATTGTACACCTGAAAAAACGGACACCTGTCTCTTTAGAAGGGCCGGTTTTTCATTCCCGTAATTAAGATCCACAAAGTGTTTAATTGGCACTACCAAGTAAATGAACAATGCGAAACACTTTCATTTGATTTTTTGTTGTTTTTAGAAGAAATTAAACAAGCAAAGTAGGTGTAGCGTTTTCACTTTTGTTCAGTATATTAAATTTATACACGCGAGAATTTTTGCGCAGATTTGTTATTTGAACAGCCATATCTATGCTTAAACACACTTAAAAGAATACTGAATGTTATCGTCTCCAAAAACAGCTATCACGTGATTAGAACACACTCACCCCCAAAACATGCATGCAAAATGTGTCGCATATACGGATTTCAAACTTGGCATTAGCTCCGTATGTGCTTAAAATGCGTCAATTTGACAAATTTGATGTCATCAACATTTGAATCATGCTAATACGTCACTTGACTCCAATTGAAGTGGTTCAAATTTTTGGAAAGCTACAGGGTGGGGCAACCAAGACTGCTGCTGCATTTCACTTTAAATTTCATCGCAGTATTGACTGAAGAGCAATAACCCGATACAATCAAACTGGACAGATGTCAGAGAGACCACGTTCAGGCCGTCTAAGAGTAACAACACCTTGTGAAGACCGTTATGTTGCAACCTTAGTCCGTAGGAACTGGCTTACAACGGCCAGATCGCTGGAAAATGACCTTCAGAGAATGTCAGGAAACCGACTTTCAATCCAAACCGTGAGGAACACGTTTCACACAGAAGGTCCAAGGTCCAGGATACCACTTCAACGGATCCAACTTCCCCCAAAACATCGATGACACAGATTAATATTGAAACATCAACATCAAAACTGAGGGTCACTCGTTGGCGTCACTAACTCTTAACTGACTCGTCAAGATTCTGTCTTGATTCTAATGATGGCATGACACGTGTGTGGAGAAACGGTACTGAACGGTTTGCCGACTGTAACATCGCCGAACACGACCAACATGAACGTGGGAGTTTGATGATCTAGAGAGGTATCAGTGTTGATCACAGAACAGAGCTGGTTGTTATTAGACGAGGTTCGATGACTGGTGTAAGGTGCATTTACGAGATCATCACGCCTGTTATCATCCTTCTGGCACAGTAAACAGATCCAACTGTTATGTTAATGGATGGTAATGCCCGTTCCTATCGTTCTGGAATTGTGACTGAAGTTCTGTGGACCAACAACATCAGACATATAGACTGGCCTGCTACGTCTCTAGACCTTAATTCGATAGAACATACATAGGACATTCTTTGAGGGCGTGTCTATGGTCAGCATGTTCGCCCACAGACTCTGGATGAACTGCAACAGGTCTTGCAGACAGAATGGAGGATCAATCCACAACGGACATTAGACAGACAAATCTGCTTGATGCCAAGGTGTGTTCGGGCGTGTGTTGAACATCGTAGGGGTCATACCAGGTACTTGATGCTCGATTATGGCCTGAAGTGGCCGGAAAACAACTTTTTACACATTCTGAACTGCTGGCGAGTGACGTTTTGCACCATTGTTTCGTCGGGACGGTTATCGAGGATCTGTAACTTTGTTATCGTTTGATGATTTTCCCAATCATTTAACGTAATTTGTGTAATAAGACCCCAACTTTGTATTGTATAAAACATAGATCATTAGATGTGATAAAACACATTTGAGAAAGAAAAGCATCTTTGTTGCTTAACTTTTTGTGAGGAGTATATAACAAGCTGCGTTTACGAGGTGTTCGCTGACAAGCTACGATTCGTTCTTTACACCAAAAGAATTAACCAGGATTTGTGTTGGTACGTTATTAATGCTAGGTTTCCACAGCCTTTCAATTGACCAAACGCCGACTGTCAATCAAAAACATCGATTGGCCAATGGACGATTACAAAAATGTTATACCCCAATTATTCATCGTTGCACGTGGTTTTGTATCGATTTATCGACTGACAATCAAAACAATCGACATACCAATGGCAAAGAATTTTGTGCTAACAATAGACTAGGTTCACAGTTATGTTTTGATAAACCGCGTCGGTGTTGTTATAAAATCTCGTAACTACGGCTTAAATAAAGCCGTAGTTACGAGATTTTATAACAACAACTACGAAATACTACTTTGTTTGTCCGAATTTAAGTCACGATTAACTGGATAAATTCGTTCCCTATTGCCGACCACATGCACATTGTTTGCCTTAAATTCTATGTTGGGCGGAGCGATCTGTCGATTGGCGTTTGGTCAATTCGGTCAGACTCAGACCCGACCCAATCCTATTGCTAGTCCCCTCGTGAGGTCAAGGTTCGATCCTCGTTCGCGGTAAATACCCTGTTAAAAATATCCTGTCACCCACCAATGGTTTGACATCGTTAACCTATGTTGGCGAGCAGCTGGAGGCTCGGTTAGGATGTAGCGGTATGTAAAACGACGGGAATCCATGGAATCCATGGTTAAGCGCTTTAGCCGACGGGATTTGACCATAGCAGTTGAAAACGGCGTTAAACCTATTTCCACCCGATTCAAAGTGTATTTTAACGGATGAGTAAATGGATCAGCTAGAGATATAATTGTTCGGGATGCGGACGGGAATCGCCCGAATATAATTCGACGTGATCGAGTCTGCAGAGATCTTGCGCAAGAAATATCAACATGATCCCATTAGACGCTTAATTTTTCGAACAGGTCGACCTGACCGATAGCGATCTCCTTCGCAGTTATCTCCCCTGAATTTGGATTGGGGAGATCTCTGCCGGCACAGCTTGAGTTAGCAAGATTTCAGGTAATTGAATTTTTTTATTTTGATATTTATTTAAAAAAGTAAACATGCTTTAAGTGATGTTTTAAGAATATGAGGTGTCAGATATGAATCCAAATAAAAAGTATAATTGGATTAACAAAATGATTTAATAAACATAAATAAATTTCCCCCATCTTTACGACATCACGTGACATTCACCATAGTCACGTGATTTATATGCCTGCAGTGATAATGTAAGGCATTGTCGGATGGGCGCCTGTCGGATTGTAATGAAGACAACGATACCATCGGATTTTAAGGTAGTTTACCCCTAACGAGATTCACAAGAGGTCGGAATTATTCGGGTGCGATCGAAAACATTCGGCAGTGGAACTCTCCACCGCTTTTACGACCGTGCCCGAATAGGTTCAGATACGTAACGACGCTGCTCGAAAAAAAACCAATGGGTGCGTTCAGAATTCTCCCATCGGTAACCGAGTGTGTTTATCGTCGGCTACCGATGGTACCATCGGCAGCCGATGGCACCACCGGCAACCAACGAACTCTGAACGAAAATTGTGCCGATCGGTAAAAAAGGCGGATAATAAATTACCAAGAGCGTATTCTCCCCACAGAGTGAGATTGCGATTCGCTTGCTATTGAAGAAAATATACTGAGCAAAAATGAAAACTTTACACCTAAATTGCTTGTCATTATTTCTTCTAAATAAAACAAGTAAAGAAATCAAATGAATGTGCTTCGCATTGTTCATTGACTTGGTTGTGTCAAACACTAAACGTTTTGTTGATCTTAATTACAGGGATAAAAAAACGGACCCTTTAAGGTAGAACCGGATACTTTTAAAACTTTAAGATACGGTCATAGATTTGGTATCTTTGGAAACTAGAAGCTATTTCCAGTTCAGATCCGGTGTTCATTTCCTCGTTCATGTCGTCATGACGTTACCACGACGACGTCAACATTGTCACCTCGCACGTTTTTTACGTCGAATTTCTACAGCCCGAAAATGCACAAAATGGCGTTTTAGTAGGACAGTTTCAACGTAATTACAATAAACCTTACGACGATGGAAATACCTTTTCACATGCAATAAGATGATACAAGAATCAATTATTTCGGACTGACGCCGCAGAATTAAAAGACGATCTTTCATCTCTTTTTGTCGGCAAATTTTGCGGAAAAAACAACTTTAGAGTAGAATTTCGTAAAATTGGCTAAAACGATTTTTGCCATTTTTTATTATTATACTGTATAACCATATTGTAAGCATTTTACAAGAAATCAAAAAGATTTACCTTACCGTTTTTCGAACATAAGCATTTAAATATTTTAGGTATGCGTCAAATTAATGCTGTCGGACGTCGGCAAATTTCGATGAAAAAAACACTTTACGGTAGAATTTTGTAAAATTTGCTCAAAGGATTTTATATCATTTCATTTTACATCCACATTGTAGGTGTTTTGCGAAAAATCAGAAAAAGGTTATCGCGTCGTTTGTTAATAAATCGTGCTTGAATGTTCTAGGTATAAATAAAAGTTATACAGTCGGACGTCGACGTCGACTTCGAAGCTACAAAGTCGACGTCGACGTCCGACTGTATGATTTTGATTGATACCTAAAACATTCAAACACGTTTTATTAACAAACGATACATTAAACTTTTCTGATTTTTTGCATAACACATACAATATGGATGTAAAATGAAATGATATAATGCGATCTAGCTAATTTTACGAAATTCTGCGGTAAAAGTGTAAATTATCTTCGAAATATGCCGACGCCCGACTGCATAATTTTGACGCATACCTTAAATAGCTAGATATGTTTTATTAAAAAATGGTACGGTAATTTTTTCTGATTTCTTGCTTATATCTTACAATATGGTTGTTGAATATAATAATAAAAAATGACAAAAATCGTTCTGGCCAATTTTACGAAATTCCGCCCTTAAGCTGATTTTTCGACGAAATTTGCCAACGAAAAAAGATAAAAATTCGTCATTTATTTCTGTAACGTAAGTCCGAAATAATTGGTTTTCATATCTTCGTATTGCGTGTGAAAAGGTCTTTCCATCGTCGTAATTTTCCTTGTTGTAACATTGAAATTGTCTGACTCAAACGCCATTTTGTGCATTTTCGGGCTATAGAAATTCGACGTAAAAACGTGCGAGGTGCCTATGTTGACGTCGTCGTGGTAACGTCATGACGACATGAACGAGGAAATGAACACCGGATTTGAACAGGAAATAGCGTCTAGTTTCCAAAGATACCAAATCTATGACCGTAGCTTGAAGTTTTAAAAGTATACGGTTCTACCTTAAGTGTGACAAGGGTCCATTTTTCAGGTGTTCAATTTTTACGGAAATTTTACAAAATTTAAACCCTCAGAAATCCGAGCAGAAGAATGAAAACCATGCAAGACTGCACGGAGTGGAAGTTTGACAACTTACCAGTCAGAAAATGTAAAGAAGCTTGCATAACACTGTTTAAGCTTTTTAAAAAATGTTGTTTGAAAAGCAGAATTTTCATTAAGTTGCAAAGCTTGAGAATTTTATAATGCAATCTCCATAGGAAATTGAAATCGCTATTGCATGGACATCTGGGAACTATCCTAGTCGAAAAAAGGGTCTAATAATCCCCTGTAAGGCCTGCATGATGTTTACACAAAAACAATCGAAAAGCGTGATAAATTTGTGAATATCAAACATTTTAAATTCCCTATTTGTTTATGTAAAAGGGAGATAATTCACAAAATTGACAGATTAGACTTTTATTTTAGAGCTTGCTACAAGTGACAAGAAAGATTTTTTGTGTTTTTTTTGGCAACCCGGACATGACAAATTCCTAAAAAATAGTGACTCGTTTCCTGCGCATGCGCATATGTGACGTTAGATGTAACTACACTGAACAGATCTTATAAACCGCCATGGCATGTAACTTAATATATCTCCATTAATATTTTAGATAGGGGCTTGAAATTTTCAAATAATAATAATAATATAATAATAATAATAATATCTTTATTTAACGAAGGTGACTTATTAAGACATCACTACAATACACAATATCATAATGATTAACTTATTTACAATAAGGCCTTCAAACAACATTCATACAAAAGTCAGTATTGACAATCACACAAAATTATCAATAATAATAGTCAGTTATCTGACAGATACTCGTAGGATCTAAATTATTGCATGTTATCGATTAAATAGTGTTTGATTTTTCCTTTGAAATTGGTCAGCTTTGGTTCGTTTCTTATTTGGATTGGAATTGAATTCCATACATTAACGCTGAAATAACTAAAGCTACTTTTGTATATATTCGTTCGAGGTCTTTTAGTCAGGATTAGATCGTTTTTTGTCTCTGAGCGTAAATGATAATTTTCATTGACTGATACTCGTACTAAGTCTGACATGTAACTTGGCGCATTGTTGCCGATTGTTTTATGGATAAGGACCGCAGTATGATACTTACATCTATTTTGAAAAGTCAACCAATATAGCTCTTTAAATAACGTTTCTGTAGGAAATCTTTTAGACTTACCAAGAATTAATTTGCCGATACGTTTTTGCAAAACAAATATTTTGTTTACATAACCTTGCTCAGGTTTGCCCCAAATTACACAACAATAATCCATTATTGGTAGTATGTATGAGTTATAGAAAAGCATTTTCATTTCGTCTGTTAAATAAAAAGTTATATGTTTGAACAGAGCTATTTTCTTATTCACTGCTTTACAGACAGAGTCAATATGAAACTTCCAATTTAAATGGTTGTCAATGTAAACGCCTAATACTTTCTGCACCTTCACGTTTTCCAGTGCATTACCATTTAGATTCAAAATTAGTTTTTTATCGTCAGTAAGTGCATGCCTCGAACCAATTAACATGCAAGTCGTTTTAGATGGATGAAGAGCCATGTTATTGAGAATGCACCAATTTTGAACGTGAATTAGATTGTCTTGAAGAGTGTTTTCTATTGAGATCACATCATATCCTGATTTATACATGGTAGAATCATCAGCGTACAAATCAATATCAACCCCAGAAGATGAAAATGATATATCATTTATATAAATCAGAAATAAAAGCGGACCTAAAATTGAGCCTTGAGGAACTCCAGATTTAATTTCAAGTGAGTTAGACTTTAAATTGCCAAGCTGTACAAGCTGTCTCCTCTGTGATAAGTATGACTTCATAAGGCTATGCGCTTTGTTTGAAAAATGGTACAGCTTAAGTTTATGTAATAGTATTTCGTGATCAACAAGGTCAAAGGCTTTACGTAAGTCTAAGAAAACTGTTCCGATTAGTTTACCCTCATCAATATCTTTTAACCAAGCGTCTATCATTTTAACCAGAGCTGTAGTGCACGAATGATTTGCCCTAAAGCCAGATTGAGAATGGTTGATGATATTTGTATCCTTAAAGAATTTATGTAAGTAGTTGGCAATGTGTCTTTCAAAAATTTTTGATATTGTAGGCAAAATTGATATGGGTCTATAATTGAAAGGGTCATCTTTATCCCCACTTTTTAAAATTGGTATAACTCGAGCCAGTTTCATCGCATCCGGATACACACCTGAAGCAATACTATTGTTAATAATTGATGTAATAGAAGGGGTTATAATAGCCCCACATTGTTTAATAATTTTTGGACCTAAACCGTCTAATCCTATAGCTTTATTCGAATCAAGTTTGCTTATATAAGTGTAAACTTCAAGCGTTGTAATGAATGGAATATTGAACTCATTATTAATCAAATTCTTGTCTAGTATTCTTTTAAGAAATTCGAAATTTGATTCACAAAAAGATGTCTTTGTCACGATATCTGATACACTAACAAAATGTGAATTTAATTCATTGATTATGTTAAGATTACCCTGAATAATCGTTTCGGATTTTGTAATTGTTTTTGGTAAAATTAATTCATCTGATTGATTTACTTTTGCTATGCATTTCAGATTTTTCCATAGCACCTTAGAATCTTTATTATTTTGTACAGCTTCATTGAAATAATTTTTCTTGTTCTGCTTAATCATACATGTCACTTTGTTTCGAAGAATTTTATAAAGATTAACCATTTTCACAGAAGATGTCAAAATTTCATTGATGCCTTTTGACAATAACATGACTAAATTGCAAATTGAAAAGGGTCACCGTCACGTCTACATTTTCACATCAGAAAGGTAAACTGTAAGTACGGGATGTGACATCACTCTGCGTCAATAGGCTAACTCTGATTAACAACGAACCCTCATTCAGTTGCAGCTATCTGGGAAGTACTAAGGTGTCATTCCAGACGTTTCAGTAGCCTAGGTATGCCTGCCACACTTCCGGTTGCCTGGCATTTGTGCCAAAACTTATAGTCTATTATTGTAACGTCTTTTGACTACATTGGAGCATTTCTCCGATTTGAAATAATCTGCGCATCATATTTGAGTGATGTTTGTTGACTGTTAACAAAAAAGTCGGTCACACTGGTGGTGAACTCGGACAAAGCGAGGAACATTTTTCATGAACACAAGCTACAGATACTTCATTGCACATACGGATTTTTGTAAACAATACACGTGGCATTTTGTTTTACTTCTTTTTCCGTCTTTTTTTTAAAGGATGCACTCAAATGGAAGTTACTAAGGTATGTAGATATGATTTATAATACGCACGAAAATATCAGTTTTATCGATCATTATTTTCAAATGGTATAAACGGATTGCAAGTGCACAAAGCGCATATTGAGATCATGTGGGTTGATCTTAATCGCCCGAACGAAATGGTACGATGTCACTGTTTATGTTTATCTATTTGCATTGCAAGTATACAAAAAAGACATATAAATGTACAAATAAAGGCTGTAAATGGCAGTTTTCGGTGTCATGTCATTGAAAATCATTGTGCGGTTTCTTCGTGACAACGTTACAGCATGTTTCCGATGTTATCTTTTCCAGCTACGGTGTTTTATGAGCACACGTTTGATAAATTAATCGATTGCACTGGACTTAACGGCACATTTAAACATTTATTCGGTAATATCGCATCATCATCATCATCATCATCATCATCATCATCATCATCATCATCATCATCATCATCATCATCATCATCATCATCATCATCATCATCATCATCATCATCATCATCATCATCATCATCATCATCATCATTTTTATCGTTACCTTGGAGTTTCACCGGTAAGATTTTCGTTATGCCTTCTTAAATTTGGTACAGGTGGAGAATAAGCTATTAAATGAGAACAAGATGGATCTTGATCAGACAGTGCACATGCAAAGTCTGATCTGGATCCATGTTGGTCGCAAAAGCCTAAATGAACGTTTCCAGATCTATACTGTAATATTTGTCATTACCATTATCACCATTTATTCTAAGGAGGATCCACTGCTTCACACATCCCAGGTCCGTACGAACAGGGGGACTCTGGAGCCACCCCCCCCCCCCTCATAGTTGGCAAAAATGCCGAATTTTCATCATTTCACATTTAAAACTTATGGCAAATCTAATTTAGTCCCCCCCCCCCCCGAATATTAGACACTGGACTAGACAGGGCCCATATGGAATTGCTTTCTACGGGCATGCATTCTAAAGTATACTAACGGGAAAAGTTAACAGTGCGCATTTCCTTTGTAATTAACACCTTGATTGCATGCGGTACATGAATAAAATTTTACAAATGCACATTTAATCTTTTACTTTCAATAATTGTCAATTTATCACTATACTTGTTATTACCGTAACAATTCCTGAAAGTGGATAAGGATAAGATTCGCGTTTACAAGACATTTTCGAGTGTGAACACCGTTGGTATTAATACATGCTCTGCAATTGTCCTTAGAAAACAATAGATGCTGTCTAAACCATTGAAGGTAATGTTGTCAATAACATCGTAACAAGACTATGGGTATCGCAAGGTGTCTGAAACGGATGGTCTAATAAGTTAATCAGCCTCTACTGCTGATAGAACTCAACCCAGGAAGCAATCTATCTGTAACGTTTGCCCTTTTCTGTCGATTTCACAGGTAGTAGTCCCGATAATGGTTGTCTTGTCGGAATGACGTCACGTGTAGACGTTGGATGTGTTGGAATCGTCTCAAAATTGTAGCATGGCAAGAAAATCGAAACAGTCTAATTAATGGGGTAATTCGACTGTTTTCGATTTACTTGCCATGCTTCAATATCTTGTATTTATTTCGGTACATTTATGAATAATTCTAAAATTGGCGACCATTTGCATTAGACAGGTGGCTACTTTCTTATGACGGGGAGTATATTTGTGCTAATATGATTAAATCCATTTGTTTCAATATTTTAGATTTCTGGAAGATAAAATGTTAAAAAAGACGTTTCACTACATTTCTCCTGAAACAAAAGTTTACGTTCATGATCTGTTTTCATGACTTTATAACATCGCCGCCAAACAATACGACGTTGTTCCCGCGTTTTGTGTAATTGGCGTTGAAGAACGTATAGCTTATTGTCATACAACTTCTACTTTTTCAATTTTCAGTTTAACCTCTTAACAATACAATGTCCAATAGGATATACAAACTAAAATCAAAATTGAAATTAGCATATTTTTGTGTATATTATTATACGCATGTGGCATGTTTCCATGGTGATTTCTTTAATTTAGGACGGTGGAACTTTCCTATTTCTATATATTTAATTCTTATACCTATGTTTATATATTTTTTAAGTTCTGCTTCGAAAGGTCACACTAATACTTAATGTACAATGACTTTGTAAATATGACAGTCCAAAAAAACTTTCAGACAGTTTTCAAGAGAATTTTCGTCGCTATATGCATTCCGACTTTTGTATTTTCCCCAATATTATTGTTGACAGATTACGTCAAAATCATTGTTTGGGAAAGGGTTAAAATGTTTCACTCATCAATAGGAAGAACACATGAATAAGAGATATCGGTTATGGCAATCAATTGTGTGCTAAAATAGACTTGGTTACTGTTCTGTTTTTATAAACCGTTGGTATTGGTATAAAATGTCGTAACTACAGCTTCAAACAAGCTCTAGTTGCGACGTTTTACATTTACATTTACGGAATGCCATCGTAGTCCGAAATTAATCACTGCTTTCTTGATAAAATTGATCCATATTCAAAGACGAAGCAATGAAATACATTATGTATTTCCGAAACAGTTTCCCCCATTTAGAAAGGTTTGGAAAAACATTGAATCAAAAGAAGAATAGATCTATACTGAAAATAATTTGACTCTTTTTTTCTTAATATTTTCCTTTCATATTTTCTTATTTAGTACACACATTTTAACTCTCAACATAATAAATTAATGTATTTTGACACCCAGAGCAGTCAGCTAGAGAACTTGGCGGACGGGTAGAAAAACGGACGGACGGGCAAACGAAGCACTTTCTATATGGTGGTCATTACTGAAAGCCTTCTAATTGGGGGCTGCAATACCAGATAGGCCTATTGTTTTGGAAATGATTATTGTATACCATTTATTCGTCTTTGAAAAAGAATAATTTTTATCTACTATATATAGACCTAGTGACGTTTTTTCGGACAAACACTAATGCTTCGTCGGTGTAAATCTAAAACGTCACAAACTCAACTTTATTGAAGCTGTAGTTACGGGATTTTATAACAACACCTACGATTTATCCATATTTAACCGAAAACCCATTCTATTGTTAGGACAAAAGTCATTGCAATTCGAACAGCCATTGAAAATGTTCACGGTGTCATGAATAAACCGTACAAGTCCCCTTCAAAAAACGTTAACTACGATTTTCACATCGGAAAAAAACTTATACTCCAAGAATTGTAATACCAACTTCAGAATCAGTCAGAGAAATGAAATAAAAAAAATTACAATAGCCTCTAAGTGTCTCTCCAATTCGTCCATATTGTTTTGGGCGGATAAACACGTGCAAATCGTTGTGTACATGCTCAAACTAGTAAAACTGGTTTTTAAACGCGCATTTAAACATGAAGTATCTGTACCATGTGTTCATGAAAAATGTTCCTCGCTTTGTCCGAGTTCACCACCAGTGGGTCAGTCCTCACGTATGAATTCTTTGATGGCGTTCTACGGAATACAATACGTGCTATAAAAAAGAACAAAAAATCGAGTTTGTAAACATAACTTTGTATCCTCTCCAGAAGCAGACAGGCGTCAAGGCTCTATTAATGATATGCATAACCGATTCATAAGTCATGTCTTTCGTCAAGAAAGGTACATTTGGAATAACAATAATTTGTATGGTAGAATGTACGGGTCATGATCTATTGTGCACTTTGACAAGGTTTTTGGGGCCATATGACTTGTTAGAAAGAAGCAACATGAAAATAACCAATGCATTTAACAACAATGTCGACATATCATCACTTTTGAATGCTTATTGTGTTCTAAGGAATATAATACGCGCCAAAAGAACAATAAAATGCAATTTGTAAACAAAAATTTAAATCCTCTCTACTAGCATACACACGTCAAACATCCATTACTGACATGTTAAATCCGTGAAAGAAACATGTCATCTGTCAGAAAATGTACATGTGAACTAATAATGTTTTGTATGGTGGACTCTGAAGGCCATGCCATACCGAACTTTTCCTTCATAAAAGATCTTATCAGTATTTCCCAGCGGGGAGTATACGCAGACGCGGGACCGTCTTATCTATGCGAGACGGAGAAGAATTTTACATTGAAATGAAGAAGGATTTAATTTTGTTTGAGCCATAACTCATTTAATATCTTATTGCCAATATTATCTCTGTTATGACGATAAACTTTAATTTATTAGCTTCTCAATGGTACTTTTTCTACTTATCTAGTGCAATTCCTTCTTGCTTCCAAATCATTTTGAAAATGACCATGTTAGTCCCCTATATACTCTATATAGATTGTTGGAAAATGTTGTCCTGTGGCAACTTTACAGTGTATTTAATGCACTTTTCTTTTAAAACTGAATATTATCTCTGTTATGATGAGAAACAACAACTTTCAACGATTGCAATGGTGTAAATATACTCAAAATAATTTATCGTCTTCTTGCTTCCAATTTCGTTTAAAAACGCTGTAGATGCAATTCTGCAACAAAGGCAAAAATGACTAAGATCGAGATTAACATATTCTATAAGTTAACCCATATTCCGCATACGAGACCAGTATTTTGTATGCAGGCCAACGGTCAATTGAGCGAATTGTGTTTTTACTTTTTTCTTTGTCTCTATATTTTCTTTGTTAAATATTAAACACTAATTGTATCCTTATTAATATATACATTTTGTTGTCTACGGTTATGATAAGTTCTAAATCTAAAGTTATAAAAAATATTTTAATAGATTTCAAAATGTAAGATTCATAATTCATAAAGTTTTTCGTTGGGCAGGAATGCTCTATAACTTTAGTGGATAACCGCTGAAAAAACGAGAAATTGAATTCGGTTTGAAGCAGAGATGGTTGCAAAAATGCCAGGGATTTGATAGATGTAGATTTTCTAAAATCAGTTCATGAAAAAGTTATTGACGACCAAATAAAATTTACTCGGTCGCCGATATTTTTTCAATTCTTTTTTAAATTATCTACCGCAGCACCTGGCAGATCCCCGACACATTTTAGCTTCCTCTGTTTCAATTTAATTTCAAATCGGACACGTTTAAATTTTTGAAATTGTTCTGTAATTGTTGGGTCACGTTATCACACGTCGTGGACATGCTGTGATATTGATAAGGACCCTGAGCCATAATTATATTCATATGGTGTTGTTTATTCCTCTGCAAAATGACAATGCTAATTAACTGATTAATTACGTATCTTTAGTGACAAAAAGTTATAAATCATGTGCTATTCTAATTTTGTATAATTTTAAAGTACTACAATTTAAGGGGGAATGCTCCAGTTTTTCCGAACACTCGGCTATTACTGTAGACAATTTAATGTTTCGTACCAATATGTTTCGCTACCACATTTTCAATAATATAACACATCATTACAATTTACAAATTTCGACGGAAAAGTGTATTTATTATGCGAAACTGATTTCCTCAAGATGGAAATCGATTATTTAGAGCAAGACAGTCATAAGTGTGTATGCAGTTACCACTGTTTTGTGTCATTTTATTCATGTGTAGCTGATAAAAATTGCTGTAATTCACTAATAAGTGCGCTGACCTATACATTTTCTTTTTGAATTATTACCAGGACATGTTGCTTAATACAATGAGGGAGTTTTATCAAATTCTATTATGTAGAACTTGAAATATTTCCAAAAATATGCAAATTTTGACATAAAACACTCCAGCTTCGTTGATCTAACCGAACACGTGAGCATGATGTTTTATACATTTACGCGTTTATAATATCACATGTTTGGGGTTTTCTGTTCTTATTAAATGTAAGACGTTACTTTAAATCCGTTTTCGGGACTAAACGATGAATATACAGCATTTCATTAGCATTTTAGCAACCTTGGACATGCGCAAGAAATTGTGCATTTTTTCGCTGTAGGGGTATGTGATACGAATGCCTATAAAATTCAAACAAGATCGCTGACCATCCATTTTTATTTTATTTTTCAATTGGTGATAACATGTAATTTCAACATCCAAATTATAAATAAATTCTATTATTGGGAAAAAAAATAGGAGACTGGAGCATTCCCCCTTAATTCAGTTAAAACACAAATGATGTTTTTTAGCATTTATTCATTTCTATCTTTTTCTTTTTATTCATTTATCTATTTATTTATTATGCCTTTTTTGCCTTTTTCCCTGATCAAATGTCTTGATGCCAAGATTGCTTATTCAAATGAGTATAAATAAAAATGCTATCATTTTTTAATTGTTGCTGATAAGCGAAAAACACGCCTTTAAAGTTGAGACAGAATTAGCAAATTCCATGTAGGCGGGCCTACATTTGATCTGTTGTCCACATCAGTTTGCTTAATCTTAAAACAAAAATATATATTTCTCGTAAACGGCGCAATATTTGGCTTGAAATTTTCAGTCAGAACTTTCATAAGAAAATATACTTTTTCAGATAAAAATGAAAGTAAAAATTATGAAAAATAGTCTGTGAAATATCACTTTAATCACGGTGGATAATCACATGGCTCAGAATTTCAGAAAATATTCAATATTTTTATTAATACTTGACCAATTTAAATTCGGTTTGAGGCAAAGAGGTGGGAGAATGCCAGGAATAAGCTACATGTCGTGGATTTTTGAAAAGTCAACTGAAAAAGGGGTAATTGGAGATAAACCAAAACTTTTGGTCGATCTTATCGTTTTTATAAGGTCTTTATTAATCCACCACGTCTGACTAATGCGTGACGTCTGTCCACTCTTTCTACTTCAAACCGTATTTCTGAATCAATTTGATTAAACAAAAAATAAAGCCACGAGACCAAAGTTCGATGAGCGTACACAATTTGTTGGAGTATTCTAAGCAGGTATTTGCCAACGAAAATGTGCGAGACGCAATCGACGATTTTTCACTTTCATTAACGTAGCCAATCTACAGGGATTGCTGCTGAGCATCAGCGTCTTGATCAGCCGTTTATAACAAGCTAACGGCAAGATAATAACATACGTCTACGTCACGTACGCAATTGGTTTACAACAACGTTTCCAACTGAAATTGTAATACAAACATGTTGCTTCTGATAAACTCGTGCCAGAACAATGAATTTACGAATAAGATATTGCATTCTTTACTACTGGCGATTTTGCCCGTGACAGATCGTTACAGAAAGTCATCGTCAGATCCGGGTGCGTTGGACCTAGACACGCTGAAAAAACGGACGCCAAAACTTTTAAATACTCTCCAGCAATATACATGTATATATATGGTTCATTGTTCAAGCCCAGAATATAAAAGATTTTGTTTAAACTCAAGGGTCAACGAAGCGACGACTGCGGGACGTTTTTGATACTCAGAGCGGAATTACTCGTTATTAAATAGAGAAAACTGACAAAATCCTCACACCACCTCTCTTTAGATGGCTATATCTCAGCCATTGAATCGATTTTTTTCTCTGAAATTTTCAGGAAATGTTGGGAAGATGTCAAGATTTTATTTGATATACAATACTACATAGTTGATTTAGCTTTTTGTATATTATTACCGAATGAACTTCAGTGATGCGTTTTTAAAGTCAGTCAGTATATAAAGTTTAACATTTCAAACTCGACTTTCTCGAAAATGTAAAAATGTCGATTAGAACATTCTAATATTTGTGCAACTACATTATGATACACAAAGACTTTCCATCAATCAGTGCGTTACAGCTTTTCCTCTGTTTGTAATTAAATTCGAGTCAATATTGAATGGTTTCGAATGAATAATTTCGATGACGTTAAGACCAGTTATTGATGTGTACTTTAACAGATTTAGAAATGGTTTTCTAACACAGTTTTCACGTGATTCCCCGTCGTTAAGAAGAACGTTTGATTGAAATTCGTAATTTGCCTAGCCTGGGTCCAGTCGTCAATATACAATTTGGTCTGTAAGATAGCGCATAAAAAATCAATACCCGTTACATATTGCGGCATCCGTTTTTGATCGTGTTGATATTGACCTGATCTTTGGACCGGAGAAAGTAAAGGAGGGAAAAATGATCTGTCTGGAACCCAGTCTAAATTTGCCCGAAGAGTTGGTCTTACTTTTGCGATATACTGATATTCTTATGCAGAACATACTGTGGTGACTGCATTCAATTAAATATAGTAAAGCTTTTGGCAATGAAACAAACGACAGACCCCCTGTAGAGGTCGGTCCGACAAATTAACGAACGGTTTCACACAGATAAGCAGATAAGAGCGGCTGTCTCCAATTTACATCTTTAACTTGGGGAGATCATGAAGAGTTATGCCAAACGATCCTATTTTAAAATATTTCCGAAAAATTACTTCTAGTTATTAATACGTAATTGACACCCAAGATTTGATGAAACTGATCATAGTTGTCCAAGAAATACAAACTTACGTAGGAAAGCATAGGCATATACTTTGACAAAATCAGCTTTCCCAGAAAATACTGTAAATATAACGCTACTAACAATTCATTGTTGGATGAGCAAGATTTCGTTACTGAAGCTTAAATGATCTAGCGTTAAAGAGTTTTGGACAGTACTGTCATCGACGAAATTCCTAATATATGCTTGCTATTAGGTAAGATTTACAGAATTCAAAACCATATCGAATGAACGAATAAATGAATGAATGAATGAATTAATTAAGGGATGAATGAATGAATGATTGAATGAATGAGAATAAATAAATGAATGAATGAATGAATAAATGAATGAATGAATGAATGAATGAATGAATGAATGAATGAATGAATGAATGAATGAATGAATGAATGAATGAATGAATGAATGAATGATCCATTTGTCAATCAAACAAACCAGCAATCATGCCAGCAAAGCAAGCTTACGGTAACGCCATACTGACTCTAAATATCTTATCGAGAATCGAGATTGTCGATCTGTTCAAAGATATATTGTAATGTAATGATAACCTGTCCCAAATTATGCCAAAACACGGTCGATAAGGGAACAAACTCGCATAACAATTTTGGCTTATCAGCAAACTTTGCAGAGTATTATCCCTTGCTGAATGAAGGAAAAAGTTCCACATGTCTGTGGTGCACTTTAACACGGTTTGGTGTCCGTAAAAATCGCAATACAGAAGGCAATCGGAAAACAGTTAATGCATTTAGCAGTACCACGAGCTACCTTTTGAAACATGCATACGTCACTGAAAAGGGTACTTGCCTTATTCATATTGACGTCACTTCTGATAAGCCCCACAGTACGACCCGTATCACTGAAGGACATCCGGCCCATTGAGTTGCCTTTTCTTTTGCAAAATCGGCATGTCGGAACAATATGAAGTAATACTTGAGTAAATGTTGTGCAATTTAACTCACCACATCGTGCGCCACGTGCAAAAACGGTTTTATATCAAAGCCTCTTCAAACAAAAAGTTTTTGTTTTGATTTCGACTTAACCGCCTTAAATCGATAGCTAGTGATCACAAAATCTTATGTGCATAATATTGTTTCAAACGAACTTTTCGTTTTTCATTTACACCAAAAAATCTGTTCTGAAAAGTGGCGGTTTAGAACATCTGTTCAGTGTAGCTCTAAACGCATTAAGGGCCGTAACTCCGACATTAAAGGAGACAAGGCAATGAAATTTCAACAAAACGATTGCTGAAAGCCTGGGAAATAACGTCAAAATATAGTTCAGGCTTTTAGTTCGATACTTTTCCAGAAACAAGAAATCGCGAAGTGTAAAGTTTTCTTTTTTGTTCAGTATATATGATTAGGATCGCCGTAGTTGGATTGAACATTATCCGCCATCTTACAGTAATGAAAACGAGGCTGCCGATGTTACCCGACTTGTCTACTCTCGGGACAATTGGTTACCAACAAAAATATCCATCGGTATACCGACGGTTACCGATGGGAGAACCCTGAGCGCACCCAATGGGTGCGTTCAGGGTTCTCCCATCGGTAGCCATCGGTGCCGTTGGTAACCATCGGTAGCCATCGGTAACCGTCGGCATACCGATGGATATTTTGTTGGTTACCAATTGTCCCGAGAGTAGACAAGTCGGGTAGCATCGGTAGCCTCGTTTTCATTACAATAAGATGGCGGATAACAATCCAACTACGGCGATCCTAATCATATATTTTCTTCAATAGCAAGCGAATAGCATTATAAACGTTCTTGATAGAATTTATTGTAATAGTTGAACCTACAGTTATTTTATTTAGCCATTCATTTCTGAAAATATCTTTTTATTCATAATTTATGAAAACGAACGATCACTCTGCGGGGAGAATACGCTATTGGTAATTGATTATCCGCCTTTTTTTACCGATCGGTATAATTTTCGTTCAGAGTTCGTTGGTTGCCGACAGTGCCATCGGCTACCGATGGTACCATCGGTAGCCGACGGTAAACACACTCGGTTACCGATGGGAGAACCCTGAACGCACCCAATGTTTCATGAATCTCAAAATGGCGATATTGCGGGTATTCTACCTTAATCAGAATCATCGCTCCACGATCTATTTTCTACGGCTCATTCGGGGATTTTTTACAAGCAAAAACAATCGAACAGGAATTTCGATCGATGCAGACCAAGCTCGACCACTCCCGATTACCCATGCCGACGGAGCTCGGTCTGTACTTGACCGAGTTGATATGTTCGGCAGTGGGAACCTTCTACCATAAGCATTACTTATCGCCTGCACACTGTTCAATTTTGATCAGTATTTGACGTTTCGGAAAGGGCTTAGTTAGATGACAGGAGGGGGGGAAAAGAGTCAAAATAAGAGGCAAAAAGAAAATCCTCCAGTCGCCGCGATTTGACAGTCAAAAGAAAACTGATGGATATTTTCCCCGCGATGTTTACAAAAATTTCAAGGTGTAGGTCTATGCGCTTGAAGCCTAACACTCTTAAATATGGAACGATTTTATCCAGTTAACTGGCGTAAATTCGGGCAACCAAATATTTAGTTGGTGTTGTAATAAAATCTCGGAACTATTATACGGCTTGATTCAACTCGTGGACTTTACGATATTTCGAGTGCGTTCCATTCGGCGGCTGTTCGGCACTGTCCCAAATGTTCTATGCAAGATTTGAATTATACAGGTTGATTAGAAATGTTAATTTATTTCAACGCGTTGCACTTGTTTTCAAAAGCCATTATTTTATGGGGAGTCAAAAAGAGTCAGTGTGTGGTAATGGATTAGCCATTTTCACAATTTGAAAGTTGCCGTAGACGAGAAAATGGAAGTTACTTACGCTGAAATTAGTGAATATAAAATGCCAGAAAATTAAAACATTGAGGCAAAAGGAGAAAATGCTGATTATCAGCATTTTCTCCCTATGCCTAAATGTTTTCCCAAGCATTTTCTATTTAGGAATATCAGGTCTTGAGTAGGATTGGGTTAACATGGAAACTGTTGATGAAAATCACAGTTTCGTACATTGTGGTAAGTTCTAGTGCATCGATCGATCATCTGCACGCTGGATATTGTGCATCATGGTATGGATAAAGACTACGGACAGAAATAATCTAGATTCTGGTCAAATATTTTGCAATAACTTTTTTTATTTTCGTGTCAATTTTTCAAGTTTTTTTTTTGCATGTACCCCGCCTTACTGAGCTTTTTCCTCAGATAAACGATTTATGAGAAATAGAACTGATAATAATCACGGACAAATTAGTCACGCTTCAGGTAAGAATTTATGCAATAGTTCCTTCTTTTGTTCGAGTCTGTTTGCAAGCGGTTTATTGCATGTACCTTACCTTCTTGACCCCTTTTTCTCAGATGTATGACTTATTTGAAAACTCCACATACTGTACTTTTCCCAAAAATTGATCCCAATCGACCAGAAAAACGATCAGATTTTTTGTCGTTTTTCTGGTAGGTTGGGATTATGTTTTGCAAAAAGTACAAGAAGGTTTCATGTAAGTCATATATCAGAGGAAAGAGCTCGGTAAGGCGGTGTACACGTCTGGAAATTGACGCAGAAATAAGATATTTAGTGCAAAGTGTCTTACCTGAAGCGAAGCAAATTTGTCTGTAGATTTACCCATCCCATCATGCACAATCTCCACCGTGATCTAGGCGGCACAGTCTCTCCTGGGGTGAGGGGATATATAAAAGACACTTATTCACAATCTTTTAATTGTTAGCTTTTAACTTTATACTACATTATTTTGTAAACCTGAAATAGTAGAATATTTCATTGAAAATATCTGTTTAAGGTATACGACCCATCAATAGAATCATAAAGATACATAAGTAACTATATATATTCAAAATCAGCATGGTATCCCGCATCTAATTGCCAATTTTTATCAACTTTGATCGTTTCGTTAGTGAAATTTTGATAATTTTATATCTTGCATCAGGGTCATACAAAATCATGAAATGCCAAACACCCCAAGTGAGGTTTTAAACACAAAAACTGCATGATTAAAAGCAATAAACACAAGTGTTTGCATCTAATCAATAGCTTATATTATCCCCAACAATGGACTAACAAGTAAATAAACAATAACCAGCAACAAAATATTTTTTTGCTTTTGTAATACATGGCTACCATACTTTCGATAGGCTTTTCGGACGAATCTGAAACAACAGTCAATTTTAAATAACATTTATTCCAATGATATATCAAAATGCATGGCACAAAAGGAAGATCATAATTTTTCTATGTGTATATTCTTTCAAATAAAGTAAAAATTAAACAGTTTTGCCGTACACAAATTTAAAAAAATCACTTTGACTAATACACCCCCTTTTTTACCACCGCCCAATTTCTTAAGGAAAATGGCACTATTTGTTCATTATACTCAAATAAATTGTTCCATACGAATAGTACAGTTTTTTTATTGTTTGTATTGAATATTTATATAATAGTAAATGTTACTATTAAAAAAACATATATACACAAACAAAAATGTTTATAAAACAAGAGTTGTCAGTGGACAGGATAGCTCAACGAAAAAGTGTTGGATTGTGAAATTTTATAGGATGAAAAGAATAAAAAGTCTACCCAAGTAGAAATTTGAAAGGGTAATGAATCTTTACCCAATCTTTATCCTTAATAAGGAATATATACATGTCTGACGTCAAGCATGTGTGCAAAGTTTCAATACTTAAACAATGGTTGAAATAAAAATGTTACAAGTACACAATATCTGCATGTAAATCGTTAGCCAGACATGTCTATGTCGAGAATTGTTAAATTGCCACAGAAATTTGTGTGTCTGGGTGTGAGTTGAGGACGGTATTATCATCATCACAAGAAACATTTTGAAAAAAAAATAAAGCCAGGAATGTTGAAGAAAGATAGGTCTCTGTCAAAACTAGGTCTTGTTTGGGTAAGGGTTAGGTGAACAAGCAACTTTAGAATATCAGTTTTCTGATGTCATGTTTGAATCATGTTTGCTGCCTTATGAGTAGCTAAAGAGATGGAAAAGACGAGACAGAAACATAAAAATATATAATCAAATAGAAATTCTACAGAGAAAATGAATACAACTGCTTGTATCAGTATTTGCTTCTTTTCTCTCATTGGTTTCTTTTTTCACGCAAACCTAGCGTAGAGAAAGCATCAGTTGGTCTTATCTTGTGTCTAGTTGTTTGGGAAAGGGTTAAATAGAAAGAAATGGCAAAGGTCAAGCTTACCTTTTTCCTAAAGAAAAAGCCCAAATTACGGTAAACAAAGTGACCAGTTATGGAACGAAATATTTATGGTGCGAATCAACCTCCAAACTGTGACATATTACGTCAGAGGTACGTAATTCTGATCCAAGGGAGACCACTGGGTGCGCTGTAGGTGTTGTTGTTGCAAAGGGAGGTCATTCTAAATGCCAAAATATTTTGATTATTTCGTCTTTTGTTGTTCCATTTGACGTTTTTATAAATTCATCGGCTGGGATTCGTTGTAGAAACTGTTCGTACTAATTCAAATCTAATGTAGAAGTTTCTTTACAAAAATGTTTTAAAAAATCTCCGTAAATCCGAACTTGCTCGATTATTTCCGTTGTTGCGGAAACAGCCGATATTACACGAATCATTTAGAGCTAATGATGGGTCGTATTCCTTAACAATACTAAACTGGAACTGATATAGTGTTCAATATTATCCGAGGGACGCAATATGGAAGGATTTTATCAAGTAAACAGTGACGTAATTTCGGACAAACAAATAATATTTTGTGGGTGTTATTATAAAATCTCGTAACTACGGCTTGATTCAAGCCGTAGTTACGAGATTTTATAACAACACAGAAAGTTTTATCAAAACGTAACTTTAAACCAAGTCTGTTTTTATCACAAAATGTTTTGCTATTGACTTAATTACAACTCAGTTGATTGGTCAGCCAATATTTTGATTGACATTAGTTTCATCAAGATGTGTTATTTAAAATATTTTTTGTAATTTGATTAATTACATTTGGTTGGAAAACAGCGTTCATAAACTTTTCCAAAAACAAATCTGATGAAAATATCTCTGATTGAGGAATACAATCTTTATCACTAACATTACACTCTTTTTGTCCCGATGGTTCTCCCTCACTTCTTTCTTGCTGCAAATTTTGGAATTTCAGAAATTCATCAAACGTTGAACTACTTATACTATAAATCTCAGTTTCTTTAGTTGTCTTGGGCGTTGCTGAACTTGTCTCAATTTCACAACTCTTTCTTTTCTTTTGTGGCGATACATCATGATCTTTTATGTTACTGGTGTCACAATTTCCGACTGTTTGTGTGTTACACAAGGACTGTTTTACTTCATAATCTTTAAATTGATTCTTCAGCTTTTTTACATTGTCACTATCACTCTCTGCATTAATATCTCTGTTTTTGCACATATCCCCTTGTACTTCTATCAAGTTGTTTCTGTAAGTATTGACTGCAGTTTTCAAGTACATCAAGCTTTTATCACCGGTTGTAACCTCCTGAAATGAAAAACCAGGATTGCCAAATTTAGAACTTTTGATATAAGGCACTATTCAAAAAAGATCCTTTATACCCAACAAATCCCTGACATTCGTACACATTCTATGTGCCAAACCAAATTCAAATATGTCACTTATTAACCCATTACCACAAATTGCCTCGTTTTGACTACTTCACAACAAAAGGCTTGGGAAAACAATGTGGAAAATTAAGAAATTCCTTGTCACAAGCAATTTCTTCATTTTCCACAATGTTTGCTCACCCAAAATGGAAAGATGTTTAAAGTTTTATCAACTTAAAATTGTCATCTGCAACATCTTTAAAATTGGAAAAGTCCAAATATCTGCAGTTTAGCAATGGATGAACAGATTTATTGAAGAATTTCTGCAATTATTGTTGTTGTCATGCCTTATGATTCCCAGCCATGACAATAACAAATATTTCATTAGAACAAGTCTTGAATCTTGACATCTAGGAAGTTTTATTGTGCAATATCACCAATAGATGAGTATAAGAAATTAGATTTTAGGGAGTGAAAAAACAAAATGCTGATAACTTTTTCACCTTTTCAGCTATACAATATGTAACCTATCTGCAAAGATATTCAATTAACATATACAACCCATCATTAGCACCAAGGAGCCAGAGGCGAAATTTGAAAAGTGTCAGTAAATCCTAAACTGTGTTATATTTCCATTCCAAATACAGACATAAGCATTTTGAACGGTTTAGAATTTTGAATTAATGCATAATTATGGAAATATTTGACAAAAATGTTATAAATTACCTCCCTTGCATATGAATATAACTCTAGTAAAGAAATATTTGTAAATTTTTTTCTTCTTGAAGCATAATCTTGAAATTTGGCACGGTGAATAAACTTATTTGAAGTGTATTTACAATTGTGTGTAATTTGATGCATCTCCCATGGCTAGAAAGTGGTGTTTTTAATGATGGGTCATATACCTTAAGACCAGTCTAGAATCTTGTTGTTATACAGATGGTAATAAAGATGCCCAATTCAAAGTATGAAAGCCAGACAAAATATTTATTTCATGTTTCCACAGGTATATTTTCTCTTGATACTTTCAATTATTGTACTCAAAATTCTACTTGTAGTATTAGTTTTGTTCATGCCCGTATTGAAAGATCAAGGGAATATTGTTTTACTTGTGTCTGTTTCTCTGTCCATCTACCTGTCTGTCCTAAAACTGAACATTGGCCTTTTCTCCAAAAGTATGCCATTTTGGGGACATGTCTTTCACAATCAAATCTTGTTTCCACTGAAACCACAGCATTTTTCACACAACAGGGGTTTTATTTATCACTAAAATATTGAAGATGTACCTCATGTGGATTAACGAATCTCTGTGTTTCTATATCAGGAAGGGAAGACAAAACTGCCGTCATTAAGAACCGTGTAACAGCTTCACTCACATGGGACTCGTGGTCTTCTTTCTGTAATAAAACAGGATATATTAAAGAAAGACACTTAATAGCCCAGAAACAGCATCTTCTTTCTGTAATAAAACAGGATATATTAAAGAAAGACACTTAATAGCCCAGAAACAGCATTTTGTCCAAAATATGACACTGGCCATGCGCTACAATTTTAAACTTTATGTCAAAGGAAAGGTAATAATGAAAACAAATTAAAATTCATGGTTAATGATTAATTTCATTAGAATTTTCCTTTAAAAAATTTGACCTTGAACTAGGAGTTACTGACAATCCAACAGACAGACAGGACAAAAACTATAGCCCCTTATCTATCAATTGATGTTGGGGCATAAAACCGTATGTTACTTTTATCCACAAGCATCTCAACCCTGTCCTGGTAGACTGGTCCGAGTTGAAAGCTGTTGAGGACAAAATGAATGTTATAAGTTAAAAAGTTGATACCAAATTCATGATAAGTACAAAGTACATGTATTTTAAAATACATTCTCATTATGACATCACAATCAAGTTCTGTGTTGACCCTTCCAAAAATTGAAATGGCAAAGGGCCTGTCTTTCATCAGTTTCCAAAACTTATATTGATATATGGACATCAAATTAAGTAGTTGTTTGGGTTAAAGGGATCCATGCTTGATAATTTGGACATGATGACAACATGCAATCCAAGCATGAATGATGAATGGTGGTGTTATTTTGTTCTAAAAGAGAAGAATTCACTTGATTATTTGAGATCAGTCTCACTCTGCATAATATCTGTTAGTGTAAAATAGTCTCTCTTTTAATCATAGTAACTTTCAGAGAGCAGCTTGTATCCTGATCAGATTTTACTTTTAAAGGCATATACTGATCTTGTTTAATGCTGGTCTTGTGGCCATAAAGACCTTTCTTTCTGTGTCCAACCATATTTAACTTACCGTAGGTAGCCATGTATTCACACTTATAGAGGACTCTGTACACTGTACAAAATGCCACCAATGTCTGGGTACATACAGGCTATCACCTCTGTGTAGTTCAATGACGTAGGGAGTTGCTTCCTGAAGGAAAACACAACAGAATCTTGGTAGTCTACTTAACCCACTCTAACACAATGATGCCTTTTGACACCCCCAAGAAAAATGCTAGGGAATCATTGTGGAAAATTAAGAAATTGCATGTGACAAGCAATTTCTTCATTTTCCACAATGTTTTTTAGCCCAAAATAGAATGATTTTTAAAATTTCATCAACTTAAAAATTGTCATCCGCAACACCTTCCAAATTGGAACAGTAGAATATTTTGCAGTCTGGTAATGGGTTAATCTATATGTCCATTTCAAATAAGATGATAGCTATTCACAAATAGTCCTTTCTCAAACATTTCCAAGTTCTTAACGTCCTAGTAAAGAGACATTTAAATGACACAGAGAGAAGATAGGTAAAAACCTAACATTTTCTCCTTTTTATATGCAACAAAATAAATACTTGATCCCATTTTATAACAAGACCACGATACAATTTCTCATCTGCAATAGCTTTTGATTTAAAGTATTCTGTCCATCATCAGATACCAAATACTTTGTGAAACTTTGGGCGTCATCTGTGGAAACAGTAATACCGTAGGCAACGGAATACCCTCTGGGTGTGATCCGTAGCTAACCTTAATCTACTAGTACATGACAATCTTGTCATCTGGGATAGGGTTACAGAGCAACAAACCCTATGATGTGGGTACACATCCAGACAATTCAAATGAGTAGGGTATAATTCACAACATAGGGTTTTCATTTGAAAAAAAAATTAAAATGCCTTTACCAGTTAACCCCCTTTTATCTATTGCTTTTTGGTTTCAAGCATCACTCTGAGCAACAAATAAGAGGTAAAAACATTCTATTTTTTTAAATTCAAATCCAAACCTTATGTTGTGGGTACTCATTTGAATTGTCTCGATGAGACGATTCCAATGAGTACCCACAACATAGAGTTTGATGAACAATAAAGGCAATATTGTATTTTGAAAAGCCTTTACCCACTCTTATCCATAGCACAGATCACTTACTTTGAATAATGGATGCCTCTGGAGGTCAGGATCGAGTATATTGACATCACTAAACACGCTTGACTCCTCATAAGGTATTCTGGTAGGATAAATGGCTGCGGTCTGGCTGGGTGAAAATCCAGGCCTTACTGCCGTAGATCACTCAGAGCAACAAATTAGAGGAGGTAAAGACATTCTTAACATTGTTATTTCAAATCAAAACCCTATGTTGTGGGTATTCATTTGAACCGTCTCGAACAGACGCTTCAAATGAGTACCCACAACATAGGATTTTATGAACAATAAAGGCAGTATTGTATTTTGAAAAGCATTTACCCCCTCTTATCTTTAGCACAGATCACTTACTTTGAATAATCTATGTCTCTGGAGGTCAGGATCGAGTATATTGACATCACTGAACACACTAGACTCCTCATAAGGTATTCTGGTAGGATACATGGCCGCGGTCTGACTGGGAGGGAAGAGTATCCAGGTTTTACTGCCGTAGATCTGCGTTACCAGGTTAAACCCGTAAGTATCCTGATGACAGGGCGTGTAGGCACCAGCGCTGCCGATCCAGATTGTACTGTCTGATCCATCTCTATCTGGAAACCCAAAATTCTTCCAGCTCACAGCCTGTAAATCCAAAGCAAATATTCCTAATCAAGCCACCCTTGAAAAATGCAAAATGACTGGTCAATGGCATGGGGCCCTTAATTTGACTCCCTGCACTAAGATACAAAAAGACATTATGTCTTATTGTGTCTAAGTGCAAGGAGTCAAATTAAGGGTCCCTATGGTCACCAGTACTTATTTTACCGGTTATGCTGATGCCTGAGTACTGCTTTGGCAGGCAAGACAAAACAAGAGGACCATGATGGTCCTTAATCGCTCACCTGAACCTAGATAGAAAGAAAGATACAATGTTGTCAAGTTCAAAGAACATGATTTAAGATGTGAGATTATGATCCAGCTGAAAACTGCTTTCATAATCTTGAATGATCAATATTTGTGGCTGTTAAAGTACAAACAAAATGGAAGAAAACAACAATTTTGTCATAGTCAAGGGCACATAACTCTGTCCTGAAAAAAATATTCTCATCAACATTATGTCCAATTTTTTTTTATTGGTCAATATATTGTTAGAGTAAAAATAAAGTCGAAAACTGTAATTTTGTGAAGTTCAAGGGCCAATAACTATGTTTTTTCTAGTCAAATCAAGCTGAAAGTTTCACTCATCAAGAATCTTATGGCCACCAACCTTGTGGCCAAGTTTTGTCTTGATTAGTTAATAAATGTAGATGCTACAGTGTAAACAAAGTCGAAAACAGCAATTTTGTCAAATTCAAGGGCACATAACTCCAGACTTCCTACTTCTAACACACTGAAAATCGAAGTCATCCAAGATCTTATGGTTACCAACATTGTGGCAAAGTATTTGTCTTGATCGGTCAATATTTGTAGATGCTAGAGTGGTAACAAAGTCAAAACTATCCATTTTTGACGTTCAAGGGCACATAACTCCAGACTTTCAAGTCCGATCTGACAAAAAATCGAACTCATCCAAGATCTTATAGTTACCAACAATGTTGCAAAGTTTTGTTTTGATCTGTCAATATTTGTAGATGCTAGAGTGGTAACAGTCAAAACTATCCATTTTTGACGTTCAAGGGCACATAACTCCAGACTTCCTAGTCCAATCTGACTCAAAATCAAACTCATTTGAGAACTTATAGTAACCAACATTGTTGCAAAGTTTTGTTTTGATCTGTCAATATTTGTAGATGCTAGAGTGGTAACAAAGTCAAAACTAGCCATTTTTGACGTTCAAGGGCACATAACTCCAGACTTCCTGGTCCGATCTGACTCAAAATCAAACTCATTCGAGAACTTATGGTCATACATATTTTGACAAAGTTTGATTAAGATTGGTCAATATTTGTAGATGCTAGAGTGGTAACAAAGTCAAAACTAGCCATTTTTGACGTTCAAGGGCACATAACTCCAGACTTCCTGGTCCGATCTGACTCAAAATCAAACTCATCTGAGAACTTATGGTCATACATATTTTGACCAAGTTTGTTTAAGATTGGTCGATATTTGTAGATACTAGAGTGGTAACAAAGTCAAAACTAGCCATTTTTGACATTCAAGGGCAGATAACTCTGGACTTTCTAGTCCGATCTGGCCCAAAATTGAACTCATCCGAGAACTTATGGTCATACATAATTTGACAAAGTTTGGTTAAGATTGGTCAATATTTGTGGGTGCTAGAGTGGTAACACCAAAATGTGGACAGACGGACGGACAGACGGACGCTGACGGACGAAAAGCGACCACAATAGCTCACCTTGAGCACTTCGTGCTCAGGTGAGCTAAAAACCCAGTCTGGATCATTCTGTACTCTCAAAGTGATCTTAGGCACTTTGCCTTGCCCACTTGTTACAGGGCGTCAACTCAAAATTTTTAAAAAAATATAGTAATATAGGACATTTTGGAGCAAAAATATAGGACTAATATAGGACATTACTAACGGCCTCAACCTTCTGAAAAACACCTCAAAATACGTTGTTAATGTAGTTTCTCTATTGTACGACTGCTAGGAGGGCATTGAGACATGCTACACACAAAAAAGTTAAATTTCTAATGAGTCTGTTAATGGCCCATGCCATATTGGGCCTTGATCCACATGTTTCTAGCAAAGAGAATATTGGGGATTTGTCAATGATTTCCCTGTTTACTTGAACTTCACACTATACGGGAGAGGAACTTTATAAGCTTTAAGCTTTCGTTCCAATCCTTTTCATCGATGTTTATTGTAAATGTATACTCATGTATATTTTTCAGAATAAAATATGTTTAAACCAACTTCACACTGAACCTATGAAATCTAGGGCTAATTTCATTGCAAAGTGATATTTTAAGTGTTTCTGAAGAGACCGATTTGGTGATGCTAAATGAATTAATCTCTAAGCTTAATTTAATAAGACAAAGAAAAGTTTGTCACAGACATCCTTCTTTATCTTGATGTGAGTTCCAGGAATCTACAACATAGGACAAATTTTCATTAGTAATAATTGAGGCATCTTTTAGACCATCATACGCACAAAATTTCATAGCTCTTGGCTGAATATTCTGGAGAGTATGGGAAAGTTTCCATGCCCTGTATGTTGCACTGGTATTGACAGTAACATCCTATGCAGTGGTTGCAGAAAGTGGGCAAATAAAGGCAGTGGTATTAAAAGCTCAAAGAGGGTTCAAACTTCAAATGCCAGTTTGACAGAAGACCCCTGTCTGAGATGCAGGTTGGACAAGATAATCAAGAGGTAGTGGCATTATTTTGCTACCTTGGATACACACTTTCTGCATATGGTGGATGTGACTTAGCCACAATGTTCAGAGTCATGCAGGGAAGCTGCATGGAAGAATTTTTAAAGAGCTGATGCCAACCCTCACATCACCCAATCTCAATAACTAAACACCAGGCAAAATATTTTAAACCCCTGTCTGGAGCTTGATAATTAATGCAAGTGAGACCTAGTCCCATTCTACTTCAAAATTACAACATCTGCAGCATAGTGATCCAATGATGATCAGACAGATATGCAAATGACCACCACAGTATAGCTTGGCCCCTAAGACATGGAATGGAGCTTACAGGAAAGGGAGCTTAGATGGTATGGACATATGGAGAGATCCAATTGAGCAATTAAAATAGATTTCCTCATGCAGGTCACTGGTATTCACAGACCAGGAATGCCCAAGATGATGTAGAAGCAACTATCAGAGAAGGACAGCAGAGAATGGAATTTATTAGACATAGACTATCAAAAGAAAAATAGCAAGAGAACATGAAAGAGGACAACAATGCATGCATCAAGATCGATGGAGGGGATCTCACAGATGTAGACAATGCCTTCTATGAAACCTGGGAGAGACTGAGTGTAGGCCTAGTGGTTTGGAAGAAGATTATCCTCTTTATCTCTCTAAAATCTGGGAACCCACAACATACGATTTAAATCAAAGCATAAATGAATTTTTATATTTTCTGGTAGAGTTCCATGAGCCAATACTAGGCAAAAATCAATTAGCTCACGAGAGATAGTTGTCCTGTTCATAAAATTCAGGAGCACACCACATAGGGCTATTTTTTCAAAATTAAATGCAAAGTAATAATTTGAAGTATTCTGGTAAGGAGCTATGAGTCGATGCTACACCCAAAATTTGAAAGCCCTAATGCCTTCGGATTTGGGAGAGGAAGAGTGTCATAGACCTCTCTTTTTCTTTTTTGTGTGTGTGTGAAATCAGGGAACCCACAACATTGCTAAATTTCAATGCATATATAGTGAAAATTTGAACTATGAATAAATTCTGTTAGTATTCGTAGTTCTGTATAATGATTATACTCACAAAATTTTGCAACAGAACAGAAGAGGATGGTGTAAAATTTCTATCCTCATCAGATCTGGAAACTACTAATGCTTGACTAAATTTCAATTCATGGATATAATTCTAAATATACTGATACATGCACAAGGAATCCAAAAATGTTGTGCAATGCAAAATTTTAAAGCTAGTGGTTTGTGATAAGAAGTTTTTGTAAGTGTGCACAGACAGAGACTGGACAGACAGCTGTTGATCCAATACAATGTCTCAAGAAAATTATGCTCAAGAAAACTAAAAAGTAGCATCTTTTATTTTGAATCAAAATTAATGTAGTGATCATGTATTCATCCAGCAATATGCTTTTCATTGATTAATAGAAAAACATAGTTCATGTATCTGGTACTACAATATTATACAGATACTCAATACATATCACTTAAACCTGAATTTGTTTTAACTTTTAAGTCTTTTATTGTCTTTATTTCTTCAATTTCTTTTTCCACTATATTTTCCTATGAAAATATAGTATAGGTGATGACTATATAGGACACCTTTTAAATATAGGACAATATAGGACAGCCATCAAAATATAGGACAAATATAGGTTATAGGACAGAAGTTGACGCCCTGTTGTTATCATATTTAATTAGATCTATAATTCTTCCTTACAATTCACTGTAAAAAAGCCTGAAAGCTAATATCTTATTTTATGCAATCAGCTCTCTAATTTTATGATAAAATTGCAAATCCTCAAATAATCGATTAAAGGGGCCCATGTTAGGTTGTCAAACATACAATTAGGTATAATACGAGGGTTGTTCGGGAAGTTCGTAGAATTTATTTATTGGGCAAGTTATAGATCTAATCGCAGTATAATAAAATGGAATGTACGTGCACAAATTTCAGATTTCATTCTATCAATGCCCCGTGTATTTTACCCGTATTTTAAAAAGCAAAATTTTCCTAACAGAAATAAAACAGTACGTAAGTCATACCCAGAGCACGCCGACGTCATAAGTAACGTCAAGCGTCATTTAACTCAAACGAACGTCGCACTTTGTCCATGTAGTCACCCGCAATGTCTACGCATTTCCGATGCCACCATATCTACTTAGTGAACGTTTTTTTATACCATTCCTCGGAAAATGGCGACACTGCTGCTTGGGCTTATTTAGTGAGGTCGTCAGCCAAATTAACCCGTATAGTGCGTAACTAAGCGCTGAACTGTTTTCCTGCATTTTTTTGGACCCAAGCCTTTTTTTTGGTCGAGGGTAATGCGGGTTTTTCCACACCGATGACATGCGACTACATGCAGTTTCAGGGTCAAAGTGGTACAGCCAGGTCTCATTCGTGGTGATAATCTTGTCTAAAATGCATTTCTCTCTGTGTCGTAGCAGATAAGAAACGCCTGAACATCACACCGACATCCCTTTTCACTTTCCTTAAGCAATCAGTAAACCCAACAAGCACTTACTTTAGACATGTCCAGATCATCTGTAAATATATCATGCACCGTCGATACTGAAACATTGAATCTATCATTTAATTCCTGACAGTAAGTCTCACAATTTACTATGTCTTTCACTCGATCCCTAACTAAACACATCAAGACGGCCGGCTGACTAGATCTAGGATCATCATAAATAGAATCACTCGAGCTTCTAAAACGCGCATGACACTTATACATAGTAGCTGGGCTGCAATTTTTATAATTTCCTGTATATTTGATCACTTTCAGCGTTTCAGTTGGTGATATTTCTAGCGTGACACAAAATTTCACAACACTTCGCAATTCGACGTCGCCGGTTGACGTCATCTCTTTCCGGTCAGCGTATTTCTGATATCTTCTCCAAAACCGTGTAACTGCTTTGAAATACCCTATAACATTATGAAATTTGCAGGAAACCACGTCATGATGTTGTGTTCTCGACTGACGTTTTCGCGAAATTTTGATGCCAATAGAAAGTATAAAAGATACAATGTAAAATCTATTATATAATGTTATACAGTTTTAAGAAATGGACTGCTCCGGTATCCCGATATTGTGTTGCTACGGTTACCGCTATTTTCGTTTATTATTGATATTTTCCAAAATTCTTTTGAAAATGTAGTCAATTTATGTTTAAGTATCTATACCTCGATATTTACCTTTATATATCGAATAATATGGATTTTAAAGCAAAATTCTACCAACTTTCCAAACAACTCTCGTACATATTCAAGAAACTTTGTATGAATCGGTCAATCTGTATGGCCAGAATAAGATCATTTCTATCCAAGGAAATTTTGTATTAAATTCATTTAGTCCTTCTATATCAAGTCTGTATCTAACTTTAACTACCTACACTTTTTATTTTCAGTAACATTTTTTTGGAAAACCTGGCCGTGGTAGATAGTGAAAACTTGATAACACTGCTGAAATCCTTGGTCCTAGATAATGCAATGCATCACATAATGATTCAAACTCTGACTGCACCTATGTTGTTCTAATCCGTGAAATACCGAGCATGTGCCCCTTTAACTAACAACAAAAGATCAGGTTTCATCAACAACCTTTTACCTTTATCATTTCCGGACAGTCAGCAAACATATCCTTCATGTATTTATAGTCTATATAGAGAGAATACAGATCTGTAGACAGACTCTTCAGTGGGTTGTCTGTGCTACATATACCATGTAACCAGTCACTGTACTGCTTCATACTACACATCATATACAGGCAGTCTGTCTCTGTGTGTAGGGCTGTAATATATCATGTATTTATAGTCTATATAGAGAGAATACAGATCTGTAGACAAACTCTTCAGTGGGTTGTCTGTGCTACATATACCATGTAACCAGTCACTGTACTGCTTCATACTGCACATCATATACAGGCAGTCTGTCTCTGTGTGCACATCTGTATTATAGAAAATAAATCTAACACTTTGTTTTCCTTTTTTTTCAAACAAACAAACACCATATAAGAAATTACAGTAATATGGACACAATGGGTCAGACACAAACATTTGTATTTAAAGTAAACCCTATCAGTGGCAGATCCAGGGGGTTCAAACCAGCTTAGTATATTGGGGTTTTACTTCATTTTCAACTGTGGCGGCATATTGCAGTGGCTGAAGCACCTAACCATGGATTCCTGTTGTTTCTCATACCAGTACTACCACAATACCCTAACTGAGCCTCCAGCTGTTCGCCCACATAGGTTCACGATATCAAACCATTGATGGGTGACATTTTTGTCACAAACGGTATTTACCGCGGCCGGGTATTGAACCCGGGACCCTCGAATGAGAGGCAGATGCGCTACCAACTGCGCTATGGCCACATCAAACCATACCCCTCTGCAGCCTGATTATTTCAGGCAGAAATCCAGTCAATAGTGAGTAATTCTAGGAAAAAGAACCACACTACTGAATAATTGAACCCCCCCCCCCCTCAGAAATCTCGGATCTGCAGCAGCCTGTGGTTAAAAGCAATGATATATTGTACAATAGCATTAAACTGTACAGCTGCTTATCACATGAAACTTGCTATATGGTAGAAAATTAGTGATATATAGGGTTAGTCTAGACGCTTCAGTTGCCTGTTACAATAACATCTTTAACCCTTTCCAAAACAAGACCGGGTTTTGATGTCCCTAGTAAAACAGGCTTGGGAAAACATTGAGCCAAAGGAAGAAAATGATGTTGATCAGCATATCTCCTTTTGTTGCAATATTTTCAAGGCTTGAAGCTATGTTGTACAGATTATAACCTAGATCTTCCTGCAGATCTACACCACTTTTGTGGTCTAAATTAATCAAATAAATTAATGTAGACCTTTTGAATTAGACCACCAAAAATATTGCAATTTTTTGGCAAAGGTTGAAGTTAACTGATTACAAGTATAGATCTAGATCTACATACTTCTACTGTTTTTCTCTAAGACTTTACATCTAAACTTCTTATCTTTAAGTACATCAGCAAGATAGTCTGGGTTCCAGCTCATTGCTGGCCAGTCCTCTATAGCATGTTTAATCAGGAGTGGTGAGTCCAGATCTACACTCATCTCTGTATCATCTGCCTATAAACATGTATACAAGGGGTGTTTAATAAATTGCCTAAAAAGTATCAGCATTTTATGAAATAATAATTTAATACATTGCTTTTTACATATTTCTTTACTGACAAATATTTTTAATCAACCATACAAATTTCATGAAAATACAAGTGAGGCATTTCTGAGTATCAGTAGATTTAAGTCATGATGGAAACGTCATGTTTGAAATTGCACCCCAAAATTCACAAAAATGTGAGCTTACCGGTATATCAGTTGAAAAAAAAGAGAGAGGTCTGGGCAATTTTTAACCTTTTGTCAAGAAACCACCTCTGTCACGAAAACCTCTGATCGTTACCCATACAGACCACCAGAGTTTTCGCTAAATAAATATGTAAGGAGCTAATGAAAGAAAATCTAAAATTGTAGATCTAATTTTCTTCATAATTGGCGACATAACAGGTGTTTTGTGAGGATCATGAATGGGTATGATTTCCTGGATAAAACCTTGGGACCCTTTCTTTAATAAGGAAGAGACAACATAAAAATCGCTAAAATTCCTTGTGACACATAGATCTACATATGTAGGGTTTTCCTTGCCCATACAAATTTGGGGGTCATTGTGGCCCTGCCTTAGAAGTTAACGGCCATAAACTTTATCCATTTTGAGGGTCATTCTTTTTAAACGAATATGAAATTTACCACTACCTAAACATTCACATTTCCTGATTTTAACAATGTCAATTTTGTCGTCTGCAACTTGAAATTTCATCCAGTCTAAATAATTCTTTAACAGACGACAAAAGTAAAATTGATGACGCGCAGAAAACATTGGGGGAACAGGGAAATGCTTGATGTGGTTTCATCCCATTATTCTTTACACTAAAATTTTCCAGGCATGACTTTAGGGACATCAAAACTGGGATATTGTCTGTCAAAATTTAACATTCTCACCGTCCTTTCTCGACATCGAGTTCCAGTACATAGAGTGGAGACTTCCTTGACTGGAGCACCTGCTTCATTTAATTGGAACGAGGTATCCAGTCAATGACATGGTACCCAGTCGTATTATTGACTTCCGGAAAGAAAAGTAAACTCTGAAAACTGAAATCCACCTTTCAAATAAAAATGTCAGGTAGGTCCGGTAAACGAAAGAACAAGATTCTGTCAAAGTCAGCAAGATCTGGAGTTTTATTTCCGGTGGCGAGAATGCACAGATACCTGAAGCGAGACACTCATCATTTTCGGATTGGAGCAGGGACTCCTGTGTACATGGCTGCTGTCATAGAATATCTGACAGGTATTATCACATTATTATGCTCGAATTGTCAAACTTTCGACACTTGTTTTTCAGTGAAAATACTTTATTTGGTTAATGCATAGAATATTCCTGATTTTTTGAAAGTTGTCAATCATAATTAACCCACTATAGTCAACAGGTCAAGGGTCATCTTGCAAGTACAGGCATGAATATATTGTAATAAAGCTTAGGAAATTAATTATTTAAAGTATTGCCTTCTAAAAATTTTACTATAGATAAATAAATGAATAATAACTGCTAAAAACATGACCTTTTCTGCTGCAGATCCGGGATTTCTGTTAGGGGTGTTTGTATCTATAATAAGGGGGGGGGGGGGGGGGGGGGGGGGGGGGGTCAATTTCCTATTTTCACACAAATTTTACTGAATTTCTGTATGAAAATGAAATAATCCGGTTTCAGAAGGGGGTTTGTTTGAACTCATGAACCCCTTCTGGATCTGTCACTGCTTTTAAATGGGTGGTTTAGTATGCTAATTATTGGTCAAAGGGCAAAAGTGTTGAAAAATATTGTAAGAGCCATGTGGCTATAAGTCATTATTGAATTTACCTAGCAAAGCAGCAATTTTTAGCTCCACTGGCCTTCAGGCCAGCGGGCTATTGTCATGGCGCTGTGTCCGTCGTGCGTGCGTCCGTCCATCCGTGCGTCCGTGCGTCCGGTCGTCAACTTTTTCTTTAAAAATCTTCTCCTCAGAAACTACTGGATGGATTTCAATGAAACTTCACAGGATTGATCCTTGGGTGGTCTTCTATTAGATTCCTTCTATTAATGCTGATTGAACCAGAAAGTCTGGAGTTATCTGCCCTTGAATTAAAAAATGGTTGTTTTGACTTTGTTTTCACTCTAGCACTTACAAATATGGACTAATCAAGATAATACTTGGTCAAAATGTTGGTGACAATAAGATCTTGACTGAGTGCAATTTTCAGCTAGATCTAATTTTTATATCATGAGTTATGTGCCCTTGATATTGACAAAATTGTCATTTTCGGCTTAATTTTTACTTTGTTTCACTCTAGCAATTACAAATATTTACCAATCAAGACAAAAGTTTAATACAATGTTTATGACAATAAGATCTTGCCTCTGTATAATTTTCAGCTTGATCTGAATTTTGTATCATGAGTTATGTGCCCTTGAAATTGACAAAATTGTCATTTTCGGCTTTATTTTGACTTTGTTTTCACTCTAGCAACTACAAATATTGACCCATCAAGACAGGACATTGACACAATATTTGTAGACATAAGTTCTTGCCAGAGTGTGATTTTCAGCTTAATCTGAATTTTACATCATGAGTTATTTCCCCTTGAAATTGACAAAATTACCATTTTTGACCTTATTTTTACTCAAACAGCCATATATATCTCCCAATCAATATGAAACTTTCACATAATCTTACCGGCCAAAATATCTTGCATGGATATAATTTTCAGCATCATCTGAATCTTAAATCCTGTTTTATGTGCCCTAGAATTTGACAAAATTGCTATTTTCGACTTTGTTTTTTCTCTCTCTATATCTACAAATATTGAACAAGCACTTCAAAACTTAAATATGATGTAGACTAAGTTAAGATCTTGCATTAGTGTGATTCTTAGATTGATAGGAAGATAAATCCTCAGTTATATGCCTTTCAATTTGAAAACAATGCTAATTGTGAATTTGTTTTCACTATCTAATCAACACTTGGATTAAATATTAAAAGAATCTCAGGCCTGTGGAGCGATTCAAGACCTTCAGGTCTTCTAGTTCTTATAACTTTAGAAACGGGTCCAATAGTTAGTTGCAAAATGGAACAAATGCAAGAGAATAGTGTCATATATGATTATGCTGATGATTTCATAAATACCTCATTCCTCAGTCACATCCATATATTTTCTTATTTTTTCAGCTGAAATCCTGGAGTTGGCTGGAAATGCTGCGAGAGATAACAAGAAGACGAGAGTTAGTCCAAGACACATTCTACTGGCTGTGGCAAATGATGAAGAATTACATCAGGTACATACTTCATGGGGTTAGTGCAAAACTATTGTGACCTGGGATCTATCTATCTATATATACTGCCTAACTCCCCTTTCGGGTATTACTGGCAGGTGTCTGCAGGGTTTCAGAGAAAAACTTTTTTTTTTACCCACTAATTGATTCCTGTACCCCAATTTTTGCAAGCAGCCTTCTGCTTCATTATAGAGGGGGGTACAAACATGCTGTAGAATGTTTTTTACCCCCAAATATGAAAGTTAGTGGAAACCCTGGAACTGGTAATTAAGTGGTTGATGTCATTTTAAAATGTGATATTTCATTTATGGTTCATCAAACCATATGTTGTGGGTGCTCATTGTGATTGTCTTGTTGAGATGATTAAAATGAGTACCCACAAAATAGGGTCTCAATTTGAAGTAACAAATTTAGATTACCTTTACCCTCCTCCTAGCTGTTGCCCTAAAATAGGGTCATTTATAAACTAAGCTTTACCAATTGACAAATTCTGATTTGGACCAAAATCAAAGATTTATGTTGTGCTGAATGCACGTTTCTTATCATTTTTAACCCATTACCAGACAACAAAATTTTGGACTTGTCCAAATTCAAAGGTGTTGCAGATGACAAATTCAATACAAAGTGCATAGAATTTTTGGGTGTGTTTGTGTAGAAAACATTGTGAAATTTCCTCATTTCCCGCAATGTTTTCTAAAGCCTTTATCTTCTTGGGTGTCTCTGTTTGGGAATGGGTTAATATATTTCAGATCCACGATTACAAGCTCATTGAAACTAAATTAAAATACTAGATCTATAGTCTTATCTAAGATGTTGCAAATAATAAAATTAATGTTACAAAAACTGGATAAGTAGCAAAGAGAGGAATACCTCAATGGTAAAGTAGAAAAAATTCACCGACAAGGTGGCATGACCTTTATTGTAATCAGTCCACAAGGCTTTATGAATCATAACCAATTTTTAGCTCCACTGGCCGAAGGCCAGCAGGCTATTGTCATGGCGTTGTGTCTGTCGTGCGTCCGTGTGTGCGTCCATCCGTGCGTCCGTTAACTTTTTCTTTAAACATCTTCTCCTCTTATGCCAGTGGGCCAATTTTGACCAAACTTGGCAGGAATGTTCCTTGGGTGACCTTTTTCAATACTTGTTCGCGAATTTTTGATTCGTCAAAAAATGTGGGCGTGGCAGGGAGAAAGGGGCTTATCAGACTTAGAGAAATCATAAGAAAATTCTTTAAAAATCAACCAGTGGGCAAATTTGAACCAAACCTGGCAGGAATGTGCCTTAAGTCATTCTTTTCAAAATTTGTTCACAAATTTTTACATTTGTCAAAAAATGTGGCCGTGGCAGGGAGAAAGGGGCTTATCAGACTTAAAGAAATCATAAGAAAATTCTTTAAAAATCAACCATTGGGCCAATTTGAACCAAACCTGGCAGGAATGTGCCTTGAGTCATTCTTTTCAAAATGTGTTCACAAATTTTTACATTTGTCAAAAAATGTGGCCGTGGCAGGGAGAAAGGGGCTTATCAGACTTAAAGAAATCATAAGAAAATTCTTTAAAAATCAACCATTGGGCCAATTTGAGCCAAACCTGGCAGGAATGTGCCTTGAGTCATTCTTTTCAAAATGTGTTCACAAATTTTTACATTTGTCAAAAAATGTGGCTGTGGCGGGGAGAAAGGGGCTTGTCAGACTTAAAGAAATCATAAGAAAATTCTTTAAAAATCAACCATAGGGCCAATTTGAACCAGACTTTGCAGGAATGTTCTTTGAGTCTCTCTTTTCAAAATTTATTCACTATTTTTTTTACATTTGTCAAAAAATGTGGCCGTGGCAGGGAGGAAGGGGCTTGTAAGACTTAAAGAACTTTGCAGGAATGTGCTTTTAGTCATTCTTTTTAAAATTTGTTCACAAATTTTTATATTTGTCAAAAAAATGTGGCCGTGGTAGGGAGAAAGGGGCTTATCAGACTTAGAGAAATCATAAGAAAATTCTTTAAAAATCAACCATATGGCCAATTTGAACCAGACTTTGCAAGAATGTTCTTTGAGTCTCTCTTCTAAATTTATTCACAAATATCAATATTTGGCTGCCGCTGTGTAAGGCTTACAAGAAATCATGGGATAATTCTTCCACTTTAACCAGTGGAGCGATTCAGGCCCTCCTGGGCCTCTTGTTATAAAAATGTGCATTATTTACTGCTTTGGTCAAGACAGGCTAAATTATGTTAATCAAGCCATTTGTTTTGGGTGCTCATTGGAAATGTCTAATCAGATGATTCAAATGAGTACCCAAAGTATTGGTTTTGCAAATTTTAATATGAAAGAATTAGATAAATGATGATTGTCAAAATTTGTCTTGTTATATAACCCTTTCCCAAACAACACCTGGTTTTGATGTCCCAATTAGAATAGGCTCAGGAAAGTATTTCTGTTATATTGTGCACAAATCCATTCTTTATCAACATCTGTTTTGTCATTTGCCGCAGCTTTCAAATTGAAAAGTCCACTTTTGTCATTTGGGGAAAGGTTAATTTTCATCTTTTCTACTCTATTTGCAGCTATTGAAGCATGTTACAATTGCATCTGGAGGTGTAATACCAAAGATTCACCCAGAATTACTGGTCAGAAAGAAGGGTGGAAAGATAACCAGTGTTGTTGGTGGAGGGCCGAAGATAACCACACCCCCTGCTGTTGCTCCTGCACAAACATCAAAAGCTAAAAAAGCAGTTATTACACCTAAAGCTAAGGCATCTGATAAAGTGGCACCAAAAAGAGGGAACAAGAAATCAAAAGCTGCGGTATGTTGTAAACTTCTTTGTTGATTCAATGTGGTTCAATATGGCAGCTTTCCTGAACATTGGAATTAAGCAGAATTAGAATGAAATGTTTCCTTACTAGACAGAATTTGAAAAATAGATATCATGAATTAGATTTTGGGAACGGGTTAATTTTGCCTGTCGTTTTGATCTTTATTTTATTAGCTCACCTGAGCACAAAGTGCTCAAGGTGAGCTATTGTGGTCGCTCACCGTCCGTCGTCCGTCCGTCTGTCCGTCCGTCCGTCCGTCCGTCCGTCCACAATTTCTTTAAACATCTTCTCCTCCAGAACCATTTGGCCAATTGTGACCAAACTTGGCAGGAATGTTCCTTAGGTGACCCTTTTCAAAACTTGTTCGCAAATTTTTGATTCGTCAAAGAATGTGGGCGTGGCAGGGCGGGGCTTATAAATCGTAAGAAAATTCTTTAAAAATCAACCATTGGGCCAATTTGAACCAAACTTGGCAGGAATGTTCTTTTAGTGACTCTTTTGGTAATTTGTCCACAAATTTTAAGATTTGTCAAAAAATGTGGGTGTGGCAGTGTCAGACTTTAGAAATCCTAAGAAAATTCTTTAAAAAATCAAACAGGTAACATATGGTTAGTGGGAGTCAAAACCTCGTAACTACAGCTTGACAAAGCTGGAGTTATTAGGTTTTGATCCCCCACTGGGGAAATGTCTAATCCTATTAAATAAACAAAAGGCCGGAATTGTTTACACAAACTCGGCCAGAATGGGAAGCTGCATGTAAAAGGGGGTAAATACATTCTATTTGTTATTTAAGCTATCCTTTGTTGTTGGTACTCATTTAAATAGTTTTGATTAGATCATTCAAATGAATACCCACATCACAGGGTTTGATAAACATTGAAAGATATTTTGCAATTTAGAAATCCCTTAACCTCTCCTATTTGAAAAGTCTTTGGATTTATAATCAGACTTGCTTCTATTTTGCAACTAATATATTCTCTTTAACTCTTTACCAAATCATTAATAAATTAATTATTTTGCAATGAAAAAAGGGCCCTGCAGTGTTGTTGATTCTTGGGGTTTATATAGGGGTTAAGAGTTAGATCTCTAACATTTTGATCTTTGACTTGGAAAACCTTTTCATCTCAAAACGGTATTTTTTAATAGGGCCCTATGTTGTTGATTCTTGGGGTTTATATGGGGTGAACTCTGTTGATAATTGGAACCTTCTCATTAATATCATGGGAAAAGGGGCCTAAAAGACAAAATTCTTGTTAGCATTGTACAGGCTACAATTTTGGTCCAATGTTCATAAAAATTGATCAGAATGTTTGTGTAGTCACAGAGAATTGGAATATTGAATATTCCTTTGGATACCACGGGAAAAGGGGCCATAATGACAAAATCGGTTTTGGCACTTTAGAGGCCATAATTTTGGCCTAATCTTTGTTAAAATTGATCAGAATATTTGTCTAATCACAAGGATAAAGCTTATCAACAATCTAAATGTTCCATTTTGACATCATGGGAAAAGGGGCCTTTGTGACAAAATCTTGTTAACACTCTAGAAGTAACAGTTTTGGCCTAGTCTTCATGAAACTAAAAGAATGTTTGTTTTAGTCACAAGGATAAATCCTATAAGAAATTGGAATATTCCGGTCGATATCATGGGAAAAGGGGCCTTTATGACAAAATCCTTGTTAGCACTCTAGAGGCAAAAATTTTGGTCCAATCTTCATGAAACTTGTGTTTGTCTAGTCACACCAATGAACTCTGTGGAAGATAGGAATGTTCTATGGGATAGCATGGGAAAAGGGGCCTTAATGAAAAAATCCCTGTTAGCGCTATAGAGACAATAATTTTGGCTCAATATTCATGAAATTTAGTCAGATTATTTCTCTAGTTCCATGATTATTTTTTTCAGAACAATTCTGACACAACACCAACAAAGGGCACTGTGGCGGGAGGGTTCACTATTCTATCGGAAAAGAAACTTTTTCTAGGACAAAAGGTATGTACAATGTCTCATTTTACCACTGCTTTTGAATGCAAAGCCTGGATAGCTCAGTTACATCAGAGTCTATTAATCCAGAGGTTGCAGATTCGAATACTGGCTCACCCAATACCTTTTCTGACATTTGAAAAAAATCACCTATCTTTCACCAGTCACCAACAGATCTGAATTATTGAAGTAGCAGCGGGAGGCTTAAATTGGATGGAAGTTCTGGTGAAAGAAATTCCAGGAATCCATAGCTAGGTGCCTCAGCCTCCAAGATATGACCATAGGCTTAGCATTACTGTTGTAAGATATGTCCATAGCATTGCTATTGAAAGATATGACCATAGCATTGCTATTGAAAGATATGACCATAGCATTACTGTTGTAAGATATGACCATAGCATTACTGTTGAAAGATATGACCGTAGCATTACTGTTGAAAGATATGACCATATAGCATTGCTGTTGAAAGATATGACCATAGCATGATTACTGTTGAAAGATATGACCATAGCATTACTTTTTAAAGATATGACCATAGCATCACTGTTGAAAGATATGACCATAGAATTACTGTTGAAAGATATGACCATAGCATTACTGTTGAAAGATATGACCATAGCATTTCTTTTGAAAGATATGAGTCCATATGACCATAGCATTACTGTTGAAAGATATGACCATAGCATTACTGTTGTAAGATATGACCATAGCATTGCTATTGAAAGATATGACCATTACTGTTGTAAGATATGACCATAGCATTGCTATTGAAAGATATGACCATAGCATTACTGTTGTAAGATATGACCATAGCATTACTGTTGAAAGATATGACCATAGCATGATAACTGTTGAAAGATATGACCATAGCATTACTTTTGAAAGATATGACCATAGCATTACTGTTGAAAGATATGACCATAGAATTACTGTTGAAAGATATGACCATAGCATTACTGTTGAAAGATATGACCATAGCATTTCTTTTGAAAGATATGAGTCCATATGACCATAGCATTACTGTTGAAAGATATGACCATAGCATTACTGTTGTAAGATATGACCATAGTGTTACTGTTGAAAGATATAACCATAGCGTTACTGTTGAAAGATATGACTATAGCATTACTGTTGAAAGATATGACCATAGCAGGGCTTTTTCTCCTTCTTTAGTAGAGGCCGATCTTCGGTGACTTCACAATCGCGAAAAGCCTAATTTTTTCACAACTGTGGCAAGAAAATTTCACAAAATTGGTAATAAAATTCCCAATCACAGGGTTTTCATTAAATCTAATAACAAAATTATTTGTTCATGAGTAAAATATCTGAGCCATTTTTCACATTTTCGTATGGTTTACACATCAAAAGGTTAAACTACAGATCCAAAAGTTCTCTATTTAGCGTGTTATAAATACAGCATCGGCTGCAAAGTGAAAGTAGAAATTGTCAAATCTCGACAAAAACGAGAGATCACGATAGACGGTGCGATCGATTGTACCTCTCGCTAATTAAAATCGAACATATTGAAACACTATTTTTTTAAATAAAATATGTTTCGGCATTTACTATCACAAATATTGTTTAGTAATGAGTATTATTTAATCGGTTGCAACTTACAACGCAAGTTTTAAAAGTATAATAATCAAACTGTTTTAATCACGCTTTTTCAAGGAACATAATTCTGGCTGTACTCGCCTGACAAAAAAACATACGTAAAGTTATTAGTTTTCGCGGATTTTAATCTTCGTTAAAATCAAACCACACAACAGAAAAGATATATGAAACAAGTTATGAAGTTGTGAAAATGCTTACATCGGCGTATCCCGTAGCTAGCCTACTTTTGTATCGCTGGTAATGCCAACGCTGCCTATCATTGTTTTCTTTCTTTGAAGATTCATGTAGAGCATGACTGATTAGAGGATTTTTTGACAGTTCACAGAAACGACGATTTGTTTTTTTAGGGAAGAAGCGCTGATAAGTGGTACATATAGTTGATTAATAATGACAGTAAATACATATCTCGCTTGTGTTTTCATAATATTTTTCTGCTTGAAATATGATTTCTTTCAAATGAAAACTAGTAAATCTATG
>CAVMGG010000195.1:0-94158 GCA_963680895.1 Fragum sueziense
CTTCTATGCTCATATATGATACCATTTGCTCATCCAAATTCATGTATCAATCGTTGTTTGTGTCTCAAGGTGGTTTATTATTTCTCAAAATGGCCTCTTCATTCCTAGCAGACGACATTATTTTGAACTCGTCCAAATTCTAAAGTGTTGCAGACGACATATGTGTCAAAGTGTTCTAGATCAAAGCTAGACCGATTCTTGCTTGCTAATTTGGGTGTAGATTGGCCTAATATATATGAAAATAGATATATGTAACAGATTTAACCCTTTCCCAAACAAGACCTGGTTAATTTTGACGTCCCTAATAGAAATGGCTTGGGAAAACATTGAAACAAAAGAAGAGACTGCTGATAACCAGCAGTTTCTCCTTTTTTCTCAATATTTTCTGTGTCATATTTTATACAAATCCTACCTTTAATAACATCCGTTTTGTCATTTGTGGCAGTTTTTGAAGTGGATCACCTAATCCGAGTCTTCTCTGATGTAAATACGCTCTTTGATATTTTGATTTTTCGCTATTTACATCAGAGAGCGTTGTTCTTTGAAAAAATCAAGAAGTTCGCAACAAATTGTTGCGCATCGTTCACCGTCCGATCTTAAACGCTATCGTTAAAACCCCTGATGATATCGATAAATGAACCATTTATTGTTATGGCTGCTGAAAAAATTACGACCATAAAGTATTTCTAAAAGGTTAATAGGCAATGTTTTGCAACAACCCTCACCTGAGCAGCCTTTGTTTACCTTGACCTTCCATTCAAAACCAAAGGTTATACTCATCCAGCAGGCCGATTTGAAATGAAATTTTTGGTCAGGTATGACAAAAAATGATTTATTGATCTATACCCTACAGTGTTTTTCCGAGTGATTCGATATGATACATAAAAACAAAGCTTCAAGTTACTTGTAACGTTACTGAACTTTCCGCTGTTTTCAAAGAGCAACGCTCTCTGATGTAAATAGCGAAAAATCAAAATATCAAAAAGCGTATTTACATCAGAGAAGACTCGGATTATGGATCACCCTAAAATTTTGTTGTTTGGGAAAGGGTTAAGTAGTGATGCTTGCTATTTTTCCCAACCTCTTCACAAAACTGCAATCTCTGGTTATTTAGATTTAGGGATCTACCCATATTACCACATTGACACTTCATGACACAGGCCTCAAAATAAAATTTTGTAAACGTGGAAAATGAACAAAAGGCTTGCGACAATAGTCCATTTGACGCTGCTATATGCCCTTTATGACAACCTTGCAATGTCGAGTACAATGAAGTTTTATTTTTTCTTTGCATTGTATAGGTGCTCTATAGCAGATCTAGCTTGGTTGCCAGAATGGCAACCTTGGGCAACTCCCACAATTCGCGAAAATCCAAGATGGCCGCCAAACGCAGCTGGAAAATCAAGTTTTTGTCAAATTGTCCTAAATTTATGCGGAAAATGTCTATTTAGGGGTTCTTTGGTGTGCTGAATCCAAATCCATTGATAAATTTAACATTTGGATAACACAAACATGCTGAAATAAAGATGGCTGCCGGACGCCATCTTGAAAATCACATTTTTCTACACTATTTTACATGGCCCATAGAATTCATGTATTTATACACACTTGATAAGATAAATCCACTTTATTTCTTAAATTCACACTTGGATTTATCTGGTGTAGATCTACATAAAATTCCGGCATGGCCGCCAGACGTCATATTGAAAATGATAGCTGGTTTAATTCACTTATTACTATTTATTTCTATTTGTAGAAAATGCAGCTAAAATGTGATATTTGTGTATCATTCCCTCTTTTCATTTTATAACCGATTTTGATATTAATTTGGATTTTACATTGATCTAAAGTGTTTATCAATTGGGAAATGGCCACCAGATGGCATATTGAAGGTGACAAAAAATACTGGTACTAAATATTACAAAGGGAAATAATTATCTTGTACTTTATTTCGGTATTTCAATTCTTACAAATCCCAGATTTCTTCAAAACGCTTTATTTTTGTATTGTAAACATTTCTATAAATCTGAGAGTTTTGAGGCATTTTCGAAACTTTTTACAGAATGATGAATTGATTAAAACAGTTTTATCATTTCAACAGACGACCATCACCTCTGTGTAATGATATCGCAAATAGAATGTTGGCCTGTAAAGCAGAAATTTGTAACTTTCATTTCGGAGTTCTTACATGTTAATCTTACACACAGATCCGATCTACGAAATGTGTGTAGCTTAAGAGGAATTATTATGTATGTCAACATTGAATGTAGATACCATGTATGTGATCATTCCGCACCATTACAACATACTGGATTAAAAGAAATAAAAGAAAATAAATGAAAAAGGCCGTGTTTGATTAAACTGTCAATGCCGGTTCATAGTTGGTCTTGAAGATATACCATTTACAAGGAACTTTACTCGATGAAAAAGACAAAAACAATAAAGTAAGAAGGTTGAAATTAACAAGCATTTGATAACCTGGGTAAGATACCACCAAAACATTAATTTTGAAGAAAAGGTATGCAAATGTTTCCCTACCTACAAGACATGTATATAAATTCACAGAGAAACCATGTCCATTTTTTCATTGTATCGGGATACCCTATACTAATGGGTATTCACATTTAATGGGAATAGAACAGAAATGGCAAGATACAAGTCAAGTTGATTAAAATTGAACGATTCTGATTCCTAGGCACTTCTTCATCTGATTCTGAATGGTTTTTGCTTTTCAAATCACATCAAATGTATTAGTATATTCTACTAGAATATTTTGCTCGTATGATTTTTCAATAATTTTCCAAAAGTATTTTCCTTTTGTCAGACACCATGTTTCAGAAAATTTCTTCATCAATGTTTGAATTTAAACAGTACATTCATTGCAAATACAATGTCACTTCAGTTATTGCCAGAATTGATCTAAATCTATACTCTCATTGTTGTAAGGACCTCTTTGTACATCAACTATGTATTGTGTACATGTATACTTACAGTCTTCAAGCAATAAGTCTTTATTATTCTTTTGAATAAGACATACCATATATCAGTAAGAAGAAAACAACAACAAGTTAGAACTAACGGAGTGAGACGCAGTTCTCTCATTAAATCATGTCAATTGGTTCTTATTCTTGTTTACAGACCCATCTAAGGAATGGCTTAGTCAGAAAGTCTTAAAAATGACATGCATGTACTTCATGCATATCCAATTTACTTTGATTTCTCAAAATGAAATATTGATATGCTAAAATCCCACATTGTCTTAAATATAATTTATTGTGTATATTTATATACTTTTCAAAATACGAGATAACTCAAATTAGTATAATTGCCTCTTTAAATCGTTCATGATAAGTCTTGACAGAACTTGTATTCTTTTAGTTTCGTTATTCGGGTAAACAAGTTGAAACAGAATGGGACGACTTTCTTGCAATTATGTACTTGCACATCTACTCCATGCTATTGGAGCTATCTAGGGCTACCATTGCTTTACATGAAGATACATCCACCACTATACTGTTTCCTGTTGTCGTTAAAATCGTTCATGGCTGTAGTATGACAAGACTAAGCATTACATTATGCATGACACTCAAATGGTTGTAGTGTTTACCATGATCACTTGGGGTTTATTCATAATTTTTAAATTGTAAAGGTATGAAAGCTGAAAAGATCAGCTCCCAAAGGAACTTTTGCCCATCAATCACGATTTTTCTATTAGGACTCCTTAAGATATTCACAAGGAAAATATTTTTTGAAATATAAATATTGGAACACTTTTAATGATGTGTTTTCTTTTAGCATGACAGTCACCTTTAATCTCTATGTAATATCCATGAATGTATATGATTTATGTAATTATGTAGATAAAATGCTTAGAATTAATGTACCGAAACTGAAATATTGCAAAATGTCAAAGATGTTTATCTTTAGTCAGTAGCAACAACTGAAACTTTACATTTCAACATGGTAACTGGTGGCCATAATTGAATAAAATCGCAGTTACATCCAGACATATCTCAAGCCTACAGCTCAAACATCGCCTTCATTTAACAATAATTATGGCAACTGGTAGTCCATGTATCACATTCTATATATTCATCTAGTTCTATACATAATTGTGTATAAGAATCTGATTTTCCAAAGCAAAAAACTTCAAACGTAGATGACAATACCCCAAAACAGCAACTAGCAATATGTTATTTGAATTTTCCACTGAGTGCACTTATAAACAAAAAACTTTAAGAGTCATTAAATTGAAGAAATTAACACAGGTTAATTGGTATTATATCATTGTTGGCGAAAGGAGCAGATTTTTAGCTCACCTGAGCACGAAGTGCTCGAGGTGAGTTATTGTGGTCACTTTTTGTCCGGCGTCCGTCCGTCCGTCCGTCCGTCCGTCAACATTTGGGGTGTTTACACTCTAGCATCCACAAAAGTTACTCAATCTTGATCAAACTTGGCCAAAACAAGTACGATCATAAGTTCTTGGACAAGTTCGATTATGGGCCTGATCAGACCAGAAAGTGCGGAGTTATCTGCCCTTGAATGTCAAAAAATGCTGTTTTTAAGTTTGTTTACTCTCTAGCATCTACAATTATTGATCAATCAAGACAAAACTTGGACATAATGTTTGAGATTATAAGATCTTGGATGAGGTCAATTTTCAGTCCGATCTGACCAGAAAGATGAGAGTTATGTGCCCTTGAATTGGGCAAAATTGCCATTTTTTTGCTGTATTCAAAAGAGTTAATCTAAGGGAAGGAACTCTGACACTACTTTTATTCAGTATAAGTAGAGTTATCTAGTTTGATAGAGGATATAAATAGATTTGCACTCTTAGAATACCATTACCAAACAACAAAATTTTAGCCTAGTCCAAAATCATAGGTGTTGCAGACGACAAGTTCCATTGAACAAAATTTAACATTTTTTGGTCTTTCTTGGTAGAACACATTGTGGGTAATGAAGAAATTGCTTGTCACAATGTTTTCCAAAGCCTTTATTTTGTAGGGCATCCAAAAGCGCCAATGTGTGGGAAAGGGTCAATCAAGACAAAACTTGGACACAATGTTGGGGACTATAAGATCTCAGATGAGTTTGATTTTCAGTCTGATCTGATCTTAAAGTCAAGAGTTACGTGCCCTTGAATTTGACAAAATTGCCATTTTTGGCCGTTTTCAACCTTTTTTACACTCTAGAATCTACAATTATTATTCAATCAAGACAAAACTTGGACACAATGTTTTGGACCATAAGATCTGGGATTAGTTTGATTTTCAGTCTGATCTAATCAGAAAGCCAAGAGTTATGTGCCCTTGAATTTGACAAAATTGCTGTTTTTTACTGTTTTCGACTTTGTTTACACACTAGAATCTACAATTATTGACCAATCAAGACAAATCTTGGACACAATGTTGGAGACTATAAGATCTCAGGTAACTTCCATTTTCAGTTTGATCTGATTAGAAAGTCAAGAGTAATGTGCCCTTAAATTTGATAAAATTGCTGTTTCTGGCTGTTTTTGACCTTGTTTATACTCTAGAATCTACAATTATTTATCAATCAAGACAAAACTTGAACACAATGTTGGGGACTATAAGATCTTGGATGACTTTGGTTTTCAGTCTGATCTGATGAGAATGTTGAGAGTTATGTGCCCTTGAATTTGACAAAATTGCCATTTTCGGCAGGTTTCGACCTTGTTTACATTCTAGAATCTACAATTATTGATCAATCTATACAAAACTTGGACACAATGTTGGGAACCATAAGATCTCATATGAGTTTGATTTTCAGCCTGATCTGATCGTAAGTCGAGCATTTTGTGCCCTTGAATTTGACAAAATTGTTGTTTTCGGCTGTTTTCGACCTTGTTTATACTCTAGAATCTACAATTATTTATCAATCAAGACAAAACTTGGATACAATCAGGGCTAAAGATAAGTGGAGGTGAAGACATACTAACATTGTTTTTTCGAATTCAAATCCTATGTTGTGGGTACTCATTTGAATCGTCTCGACGAGACGATACAAATGAGTACCTACAACATAGGGTTTGATGATCACTGACAGCATTATTGCAGTTTGAAAAGTCACCACCCCCTCTTATCTGGAGCCCTGTACAATGTTTGGCACCATAATTTAGATCTCGGATGAGTTAGATTTTCACAACCTTATTGACCATAAGTTCTTTTCAGTCTTAAAGTAATAAATATTAATTGAATTGAACAAAAGTGTTGCTCATATCATTTAGGTTCAGGTGAGCGATATAGGACCATCATGGTCCTCTTGTTAAGTATTTGATGTCCTACTTTGAAAAACTGTCTGAAAATTTGCTCTTTATGCAAAGATGGCAACTGGTTGCCATATCTGTTACTATCATTTATAATGAGAACAGTAACGAAATATGTAATATCCAAATTTAGTCAAAAATGTGTTAAAAATAAGTAAAGAGATTAAATAACACGTAAATATCGTAATTTGGCAACATTTGTACCAGTATTTCAACCAGTAATTATTTTCAATAAGGCATGTAGCTGTCATTTCTGAATTTTACTTATATAAGGTTGGAAAAAACAGACAGGAAGAAATGAAAATGTGAAGAAATGAGCAGTAAAGTAAATTTGGTTCACCAAGTATTCTGAAAAGGTGCCTTTTAAAGACCGTATAAAAACTAACGTAGAAAAATTGTGATTTTCAAGATGGCATCCAGCAGCCATCTCTAATTTAGTACTATTCTGATATCCATATGCTATATTTATCATCAGATTTGAATTCAGCATACCCAAAAACCCCAAAATAGACATTTTTGCATCTTTGTTGGACAATTTGACAAAAAGTTGATTTTTCCAGCTGCGTTTGGCGGCCATCTTGGATTTTTAGCTCACCTGAGCACGAAGTGCTCGGAGTGAGCTATTGTGATCGGTCAATGTCCGTCGTCCGTCTGTCTGTCCGTCTGTCCGTCTGTCCGTCCGTCCACAATTACAAAAAAATCTTCTCCTCCCAAACCAATAGGTCTAGAGTCTTGAAAATTTGTATGTAGCATTGTCTTAATGCCCTCTACCAAAATACTTCAAATTATTGTGCTTAAAGAAAAATTGGCCCTATGTTGTTGGGTTTAAGGTTTCACTCAGAAACACATTTTTCTCAAAGACTATTTGGCCTAGAGTCTTGAAATTGTGTATGTAGCATTGTCTCAATGCCCTTTACCAACATACTTCAAATTGTTGCGCTTAAAGAAAAATTGGCCCTATGTTGTTGGGTTTAAGGTTTCACACAGAAACACAGTTTTCTCAAAGACTATTTGGCCTAGAGTCTTGAAATTTTGCCTGAATTTACATCTCATAAACCTCTAACAGAATACTTAAAATCATTACATTGCAAGGAAAGAAGCCCTAGGTTGTAGGTTCTAGAATTTTCAAGTAAGGAATTGTTTTGACCAGGTAGATTTTATCACATATCATATAAGTCTATAATCAGATTATGCAGATCATGATATCTGATAAAGAATGCATGGAGCTGTTAGAGGCACTAATGTTTGTTTACTTAAGAGATCAACTAAATACTTTAACCCTTTCCTGAAAAGACCTTGTTTTGAGGTCCCTATTAGAAAAGGCTTGGGAAATTAATGAGTCAAATGAAGAAAATGCCGATTCTCTTTTTACCTCAATATTTTATATGCTAGTTTATTGTAAATGAATCCTATTCGTAACGCTGTCAATTTTGTATTCTGAACTTTGAAATTGGAACAGTCTATTTCCTTTCTGTATGGGAAAGCATTATGCCCTTTCTCTACCATAAACAGGTTTGCCTCACCGACTGAAAAGGCTTGTACAAATTGTTATGGTAAAAGAAGAAAATGTTGATAACTTGATTTCTCATTTTGCCTTATCATTTTCTCTGCAGTTTTATACATGAATGCAGTCTTTATCAACACCTGTTTTATCATCTACGACAGCTTTTTGTTTGGAAAAGGTTTAATCGTAACCAAATCCTTACTGTTCAATGAATATTTCCCCTATATTGTCGGTTCCATATAAATGATAGAGGGCAATGTTTGACGATCTTTTCAAGTTGTTAAGGCCTGAAGATAACTTTTTTGCCTAGTTTAATAACTATTAAAATTATTCCTATGCTGTAGGCTCTTGCATTTTGTACAGAAAAAAGTGCATAGAGGTTGTGTATTGTTTTGTTTAAAGAAAAGTTCAAGTTATCATTATGCTTTGAAAATAAGCTCTACCATGAGGTATTCTAGATTTGAAAAAGCGGGAACAGGTTTAGAATTGTCTTAGGATTTCCAAACCTTAAGTTCTATGCTTTCTAAATATTATAGCCCAATGACTTCTTTCCAAATGCTTTGATTTGTCTATTTTAAATGGAAATTCAGCAAGATGTTGTGGGTTTTCTGATTTTAAATACAGATATAGTGAAAAATCTTTGACAATCTTTTCCCAAATTTTGCTTTGAAATTTAGTGTGTACCATTGTCATATGACTCCTTTTCAAAATCCTCTTTTCAAAATCCTCGGAGAATTAAAAGGTTTGCTAAAAAGTATGTCTCGGGGCTCTCTCAGGTGAGCGATATAGGACCATCTTGGTCCTCTTGTTTGCGAATTGTGGGAGTTGCCCAAGGTTGCCATTCTGGCAACCAAGCTAGATCTGCTCTAGAACACCTATACAATGCAAAGAAAAAATAAAACTTCATTGTACTCGACATTGCAAGGTTCCGAAAATTTCAAATGGACTACAAGCAATTATTTCATACCAAAATGTGTTCGACCAAAAAAGAATAAAAAATGCCAGTCTTAAATTTTGTCTTCGGGTAATGGGTTACAGCAGCGAATCCAGGATTTCTGAGAGGGTAGTTCGAATATACAAATATGGCGGTTCGTTTTCCTAGTATCGCATAATTGTGACTGAATTTTTGCATGAAAATGAAATAATCTGGCTACAAAGGGGGGGGGGGTTGTGTTCGTTTGAACCTCCCGAACCCCCTCTGAATCCGCGGCTGGGTTATTAAGAGAAGAACATTTTCAGTCACTCTGTCATAGAGTCTTCAGATCACTGGTTTGGCTTGTGCTGGTGATAGATGGTGACAGTTATGTGTCTTAGATGTAGATGTAGGTGTAACCCTTTCCCAAATGATAAACTTTAAGGGTAGTTTAAATTGAAAGCTAAGTACTGCAGATAACAAAAACAGATATAAATTTAGGTAAAATTTATCAATAATACAACTCAGAGGTCTTCAGCATTTTCTTCTTTTATCTCAATGTTTTCCCAAGCCTTTTCTACAAGGGATGTCAAAACCATATCTTAAGGAAAGGATTAAATTATTTGTTAGCTTCACAAAAGTGAAACATTTTAACAATTAGCTTCAAAAAAGTGAAACATTTTAGCAAGTGTTCTTTGTTTACGATGGTTATCAGCTGTGATTGTCCTACTGTGAAAGGATATGAATCAACTGAGTTTCAAAAACCACAGGCCTTCTTCCTTTTGATGAAGTATTTGTTCTGGCAGGCAGTAAAGAATAAGATCAACCTGTACATTTGTGCAGTCTGATCTTGTTCTATGTTGCCTGTCCATTTTGATTTGAATGATTTAGGTTTACATAAGGGTACTGGTTTTACATTTAACAAGTGTTCTTTGTTTACGATGGTTATCAGCTGTTAGATCGTCTGACCTACAGTTAAAGAGGATATGAATCAACTGAGTATCAAAAACCGCAGGCCTTTGTCTGGTGGATGGGTAAACTGAGTACATCTGAACTAAGAAAGAAAGAATAACTCACACGTCATGTTATAACAGGTTTGACTGAATTTAACCCTTCCCAAAACAAGACTTGGGTTTGACTATCACACTGAAATGGCTTGGGAAAACATGAGACAAAAGAAGAAAATGCTGGAAATCAGCATTTTCTCCTTTTGCCTCGATGTTGTAAGAGCTATTTTGTACCAAAATCCTATCTTTACTATCATCCATCTGTTGTCTGCAGAAGCTTTCAAATGAGAAATTTGTTGTTTGGTATTGGGTTATTTCGGGTAACAAGTAGTCACATGTAAAAAAAAAGTTTGTTGGGTGTTCAGAAAAAGTATGCACCTTTGAGTTTATTCCACCCTATCTGTAAAATCAATCAAATGCAATTAATTATTTAATTGATTTTAACCAAATGATCAATCAATCAATCAATCAATTAAAAAAAAGCATAATCCTTCTATTATGAATTTATCAAATTTCACTTGATCAATTATCATTGATTACCATTGAATATCAATCAAAGCTGAATCAGACTCTGCATCCACCCACTATATAACCCAGAGTTGATGTTTCTCTATAGATTTTCTAATTGATTAATTTATTGGCTGTTATGGAATAAGCATTGCTCTGTATTTGTGACATGTATTGATTTGTGAGGACCAATAGGGATAGATATTATGGGTATATTGTGCTAAAAATAGATCAGTTTAGCCTTTACCAAAGGAGACACTGCATCCACCAATAATAATCGGATGTAACCCCAAGTTGATGGTTCTCTATACATTTTCTAATTGATTATAGGCTGTTGTAGTTCAGAATTGTTCTGTATTTGTGACATGTATTGATTTTTAAGGACCAATTTAGCACTATGTAACTAGTACTCTCTTACGAACAGAGCGCATTCTCCCTACATTCCATTTCGATAGAATGAGCTCTGTTCTCGCGGGGTCGTTTCACGTCTAATCTCGGGGCCATGGCGGGATTTCGGTATCCAATCGTCGCCAATATACTCATAAACAATCGAAATTTCTGATACAAGAAATGATTGGCTGACGCTTCAAATTACCGGCTTCAGCCAAAAATAGAAGCGACGTAATGTATACGTAATCAAACAAGATAAAACTGAATGAGTTTGATTCGATAATTCAAATGTTACCGGCTTCAGCTAAAAATAGAAGCGACGTAATGTATACGTAATGATCATGCAAGATAAAACTGATTGATTTTGATTCGATAATTCAAATGATGTGCTATAATTAGATTATGACGACCAAATAGGCTGTTGGTGTACCAAAAACGGCAGAGGTCATATTTGATGGTTATAATCAATAGGCCTCGGCGTTGGAGAGTATGTAACTAGAGGCTCAGCTGTTCAGCTTTAGATGCATAATCACACAGATCTATCACACTGCTACGGGATCCTGATTACAACTTTACCAAACAACAAAGTTTTAGTGTCTCTTCAGTGACTGGGAAAGGCCTGCGCCATGGGCCATAGTCACATTAAAATCCCAAATGTCACATTGTTTTAGTCAATGAGTGGGTCCTTGTCCCATTGAATTTTGTTGTAGTCAAGAAAGGAGAAATTTAACTATATTTGTCACATTAGTTTTCAAAATGTCACATCGATTTTCTAAGAGGATGGGCCATTGTCACATTTAAAAAATGTTTAACAAAATTACTGCTCTTTAAAAAAGGTGCTGCAAACGACAAAATTGCTGATGTTGATTTGTGTGTAATATAATAGCCTAGAAGATATTGAGGCAAAAGAAGAATAATGCTGATTCATCAACTCAGCTCAACATTCTTTATAAGGCATGTCAGCACTTTCATCAAAGAAAAACATTTGCAAAATAATACAAACACATGCATTAAATTAGCATCATACAATTGATATCAATGGTAAATAAAAAATAAAAACAAACAAACATCAACTTTATAAGTTGGTAAAGCAAAAAGATTAAAAGGCTTGGGAAAACATTGAGGCAAGAGAAGAAATTGCTGATTATCAATATTACTCAATATTTTTTGAGCTATATGAACATAAATTTTGTCGTCAGCAGCAGCTTTGAAAAAGAAAGAGTCCCTATTTGGGCCGTTTTGCAGAAGGTTAAAGAAATGATGCCAATCTGATATAGGGTAAATGTGTCACCGCATAATGTGGATAATGATGGTCCATTCACCCGACTATTGATTGTACAAAATGACTCAACCAGGAGCTTTCATGTGAAGACTCTACAGATTTCTTTGTTCCCAATCAAACAAAGACATGCTGTATTTCTAATGCATGTGAATTACAGTCTAGGACTAGTGACTAGGACTATATGGCAATGAAAGACTGGACAATGCCTGTAAGTAAACTCTAATGATATCTTGTTTAGGAAGTCATAACCTAGTACTATAGCTTGAAAAAGATCTAGAAAGCTGTTGCAGAAAACTTAAAGGCTACCAAGCTTGGCAGTTTATTGCACCGTATAATTGGAAGAAAATCATTAAATTAACGTGTTTTATAAAAGATCCGCAAAAACTCGGTTGTTTTAAAAGTTTTATTTACTTTTCTTTACATCGTTGAAAACTGATTTTCGAGAAAATAAAGATCGGCAATTTCCGTAAAATTGCCACGGATTGACGTCATCAATGGCTTGACTCCGCCCCCAATCTGGAGCACGAGGTGTCTGACAAAGATAATGTGTTCGACTTTTCTGTCATATAGCGAAGTCTCAGTTTTTATCCATTTCTCGATCGTAAGAGTAATACAGACAAACTTAAACCGTTCTTTGGCACATTCTTTAATTCACTTACGACCTATTCTTTGACTGTTTTAACATTTTTTTCTAACATTTACTGAGGACGAATTCCGTGTTTTGAGTATCGATTGGGGAAGTCGCTTTATGACAGAAAAGTCGGACATTTAACTTTTTCAGAAATTTCAGACTTTCCGGGAAATGACCCATGACTGCCCGTTTTTCCCGCCATGACGTCATTCAGTGGTCAGTATGACGTCATAATTTCAAGTCGGAAGGTTAGCGTATTTTCTTCGGCAAAGATCGGAAAAGACCAAAATATCCAATTTCAAAGACGAAATAAAAACACTTCTAATGTTAGAAAGTTGTAGAAGCTTTGAGATTTGGTTAATAGTAAGGTGTTCTTTCGGCACAAGACTTTAATTTTGCCAATCATCGGACACTTTAACTGAAAGATTGAAAATGAGAGAATCATGGTACAATAAGTATTTTCTTTTCATTTACATTCCGTGCTATTTGCAAAAACAGAACTCATTTTGCAAAATGTGAAAACAATCAGAAAGTATTGCCTATGACAAAAATCAATTTTGCGTTACATGGTGGAAAATTGCAATAAATTGAAACATAGAGGAAAAAGAAGGAAATGAGGCAATATTTGAATGACTATTAGTATGGTGTCTGGAAAATTGCTACATATTGAAACATCTTAAAGAGGACTTGAAATATTCCCAATGTTTTAAGTAATATTACACCATGCAATTCGATAGGGCATGAGGAAAATAACAGTGAATGTTTGGTAAGGAACATAAAGCTTTATTAGCTAATGACAAGAAAAAAACCCTGTAGTTTCAATTACTTTTTGATTGACATGTGTTGGACAATGTTCACTTAACCCTTTCTCAAACTGCAATATCTTACAGTCACTGGTGGTACAATTCTAAGCTTCTGAAGATGACAAAAGGGGTTTGAGTAAAGGTATGATCTGTGATCAATATAGCAAAGAAAAATGTGAAACTGAAAGGAGAAAATGCTGGTAATTAGCATTTTCTTCTTTTGCTTCAATGTTTTCAAAAGCTTTTTCTATAAGGTATGCCAAAACCAGGTCTTAATTGGGAAAGGGTTTGCTTTTGATTGACGGGGTATAGGACAATGCCCATAATAAATATACAAAACTGTAGGTTATTGACCTGCTTTATTTACTTTGTGGAATTGTCTGATCACTTCAAAAGTCAATAACTCACCTGTATTTGACGACTGTTAGTATCTTGAAAGCTTTTGAAAGTATCGAGAGAAAAAAAGAAAATGCTGATAATCAGCATTTTCTTCTTTTCCCTCAATACTTTCAACACTGTATTTGATACAAGAATTGTGCCCTTCTAGTAAAACAATGAGACAAAGTACTGCCAAGTCAGTCAGTCACCTTCAGTATTATGCTCTTGTCTAGGGTTTTATGATGTTTTGACCACCATTGTATTGTCCGACAGATAACTTATCTCACTGGTCATTGTAAGCACATGTTGACAAACGTGAGCAGTGGTGGTTCTTACCAACTAACTTAGTGTGTGGTCCTTGGTGGTGAGGTAGAGCATTGGCCTTAATTGATCAAGGGGTTCCTCGTTTGATTTCTGTGTAGATGTTGTTCTCTTTGGCCCACATATTTGTTGCGAGTACTTTCTCAGTTTCTAAGAAGCAGAAAGTAATTAAGAGGAGTTACAAAAATACTTGTTTACAATTTAATGCAATGCTAAAGAATAATCTTTAATTATACTAAACTTAATTTAGGTATGCAGAATTGCTATAGGCCTAGAACAGACATTTTTTTAAATATATGGAAACCTTACAGGGTTTCTTCCGAATTTCTGATCTGATAGACTTCTGTCTCCCTTTGACCTTTACTGTTGTCTGTGGGATGTAATACTCCTTTTAACCCTTTCCCAAACGACAAAATTTAAGGGTGATCCACTTCAAAAACTGCCACAAATGACAAAACGGATGTTATCAAAGATAGGATTTGTGTGAAATATGGCACAGAAAATATTGAGACAAAAGGAGAAACTGCTGGTTATCAGCAGTTTCTTCTTTTGTTTCAATGTTTTCCCAAACCTTTTCTATTAGGGACGTCAAAATCAGGTCTTGTTTAGGAAAGGGTTAATCAATCAATAACAATGATGATCTCAAGTTTGCTATGATTCAATAAAGAAAGTTGTATTTGATCAAGTAAACAACAAAGTTTTACTGTAGTTTCCTTCACACTGTTTTATTAGCTAGGTCACCTAATTACATTTCATGTTGATCGATCTGTCAGTGATGTAATTTTGCCTTGGGTCTTCATTCATCTACATTATCTTGTCATGAAAAAAGTCAGACTTTTATCTTTTTCCAAACAAGAAAGGTTTTAGACCTATTGGATGTTATAGGCGCTTCCAAAGTTAAAGAAGCTGCAGGGTTGGAAATCGTAAATCTAACATAGATCTTGTTCATGTCAATTTATAGTTTATCATTGCACACAAAGTCAGCAACATTTTGGATATCTACTTCGTCTTCACAAATTCACTCAAATTTAGAAAGAGTTTGAGTTTATTGGGGTTTTACGCCGTTTTCAACTACCAGGGTCATATCGCGGCGGCTGGAGCACCTATCCATGGATTCCTGTTGTTTCTCAAACCAGTACTACCACAACACCCTTACCGAGCCTCCAGCTGCTCGCCCACTTAGGTTAACGATTTCAAACCCATTGGTGGGTGACAATTTTGTCAGAAAGGGTATTAGCCGCGGCCGGGTATCGAACCCGGGACCTCTCGAATGAGGGTCAGATGCGCTACCAACTGCGCTAAGGCCGCGGCCGCAAATTTAGAAAGAAGGCTTGGCTGCTCTTGAATACCAAGTGATACTGAGTTCTGTGTATGTCATAGATCATAAAATTTGTAATGATAATTATAAATGCCAAAATTTACATGTATTGATACTTGTTAACCCTTTCCCAAACGGCAAAATTTTAGGGTGATCCACTTCAAAAAGTGCAACAAATGACAAAATGGATGTTAATAAAGACAGAATTTTTGTAAAATATGGCATAGAAAATATTGAGACAAAAGGGGAAACTGCTGGTTATCAGTAGTTTCTTCTTTTGTTTCAATGTTTTCCCAATCCATTTTGATTAGGGGCGTCAAAACCAGATCTTGTTTGGGAAAGGGTTAAGACTTAATAGCTTTTCAGAAATGTATGAAGGGCAATGAAGGGCTTCTTTGTATCAGAATTTCCTTTTCCCTAAATGTTTATCTAAGCTTGATCAAAATATATCAAAGTTCTATAAGAAAAGATTAATTAGTATTCTGGCAGTATATCAGAGAGGATTGTGACCTCCGCCTCAATATAGGCTGTAGGAGAATGTCAAAACAATTTCCTGTGTAATTAGGATATCCAGGAGTTTTGGGCCATCTCTTGACCTAATTAGGCTAGTCTGTCATAAACAATCATAATGAACTAGTGGCAAATATAGGATGGTGTTGATGAGGGGGGAAATAGTGGCTTTACTTTGTTCTATTTTAACCCTTTCCCAAACATTACTTAGACCTGGTTTTGACGTCCCTAAAAGAAAATGCTTGTGAAAACATTGAGACAAAAGAAGAAACTGCTGATAATCAGCAGTTTCTCCTTTTATCTCAATATTTTCTGTGCCATATTTTACACAAATCCTATTTCTAATAACATTCATTTTGTCTTTTATACCAGTTTTTGAAGTGGATCACCCTAAAATTTTGTCGTTTGGGAAACAGTTAACATATTCACTTTTCAACTAAAACCTCGAATTTGCAGCCTAAAACAAGCTGCAGTTCCAAGATTTTTGCTGGAACTTGGAAAGCATCGAGGTTTATAGTTTATTAACAAATGTGGATGGTCAGACATATTGTTACAGAAATGATGTGAAATAGCCCGAACTATTGGAGCTGCAGCTGGACTGATGTCGCAAGTCAAAGTCATTACAAAAGAGAAGTTGAAATTTGATGTACTTTTGCACAAAATCAGGTGTGCCTCAGTGAGGATATGGTTGCCATGCTTACTATACATTCTGTTTGTCCATCTCTAATTGAACAGATCTGTAAGAGAAATTATGAATATTCAGAATTTCTTTCACAATAGAACTTCTATCAAAATTATAGCATTGTGTGCCTGCCATGTTGTTGCAATGAGAAAGAGGGTTCATTTTTATGATCAAAAGTCATTTTCTAAATGATTAGAAATTTGCTTATCATTCTAATCATAGTCTGAGGCTCTATATGAGATGATTAACCCTTTCCCAAACGGCAAAACTTTAGGGTGATCCACCTAAGAAATTTTCCACAAATGATAAAATGGATGTTTTTAACCTATTACCACACAGTGACGCCTTTTGACAACCCACAAGATAAAGGCTTTAGAAAACATTGTGGAAAATGAAGAAATTGCTTGTGACAAGCAATTTCTTCATTTCCCACAATGTTTTCTATACAAAATGACCAAAAATGTAAAATTTTATTCACTTGAATTTGTCGTCTGCAATATCTTTGAATTTGGACTAGTGTGAAATTTCGTCGTCTGGTAATGGGTTAAAGACAGCATTTGTGCAAAATATGGCATAGAAAATATTGAGACAAAAGGAGAAACTGCTGGTTATCAGCAGTTTCTTCTTTTGTCTCAATGTTTTCCCAATTCTTTAAAATTTCTATCAAAGACGTCAAAAGCAGGTCTTGTTTTGGAAAGGGTTAATATTTCTCTATATGAGATGATTAATATTTCACAGAGTTGTGGCCCTTGGGAGTACCTTTCAAAGTTCAATATTTTATTATCCGGGTTTTGATGCCCCTAATAGAAATGGCTTGGGAAAACATTGGGGCAAAAGAAGAAACTGCTGATAAACAACAGTTTCTCCTTTTGCCTCAACATTTCCTGAGCTATATAATACAAAAGTCTGGTCTTTATCGACATTCCTGTTGTTGTCTTCAACAGCTTTCAAATTGGACCACCCTAGAATTTTGCCGTAACATGCTAGACGTGAAACACAGGGGTCGCTGGTTAGATCCCCAGCCTCTCCAGTCTTTCGGATGAGACTGAGGTCCAGTCTCCATATGACCTTAGCTGTTGAGTGGGACGTAAAACTCCATCCAATCCAATCCTATCAAGTTTGTGGCAGTGTACCCTGTCAAACAACAGAGAAAGAAAACTGATTTGCATGCTGTTTAGGGTGAAATAGTAACCACAAAAAATTTCCTGTTACTGTCTTACTATCAGATTACTTCATCTTCTTTTGTTTCATGTGAAAGAGGAAGTTTTGACGTGTTGAACAAGGAAATGTGTAGAGAGAGACATCTGGCTTTAGTGTTATCACTTTTGGGTTTCCCCTACAAAATTTAATTTTGTCAGACAGAAGAGAAGCAATTTTACGGTCACCAGTGAACTGACAGTTTTTGGCCCCCTTAAAGATAACGGCTTTGCATCATCTTAAAGTGACATTTCAGAATTTTTTGTCATAAATTTTACTTGTATTTTTATCTGAAAGAACATATTTCCTTATGAAAATTCTGAAAATTTCGAGCCAAAATATTGCGCCGTTTACGAGAAATTTATATTTTTGTGTTAAAATTGGACAAATTGTTGTGGACAACAGTTCGGATTTATATGCAATTTATCGATAATGTCTCAACTTAAAATGCGTGTTTCTCGCTTATTGGCAACAACTACAAAAAACCAATAGTATTTATACTCATTAGAATATCCAATCTTGGCATCAAGACATACTTTAAAAAATTGAAATTGGAATGAAATGTCCCTTTAAAGAGTTGTTCAACAGCTGATCAACAAACACACAACACTTGTTCCATGTAAACAAATGTGACCTACATTAATATATCAACAGTGATTGATAACCTTTTAATGATATGATATGTGACCCGTCACGCTAAAAGGGACCTTATCCGTACTCCAAAAATAAAAATTTTGACGAACTTTTCAGACTCAGCACAGGTCAACCAGATAATGTATTCGAAAAATGAACGTAAAGAAAGATAGGGAAAACATTCCAGATATAACAAAGTACTTACAAGTGAAAAGTGTCGGCCCTAGTCTGGCTGCGCGGACTGCGCAGACTGACTAGGGTCGATATTTTTCACACACCCGATAAGGTCCCTTTTAGCGCGACGGGTCACATATATTTAAGAAATAATCTTTTTTTACCTCGGTTTATGGTTTATTTAACCACGGTTCTGAGTTAGGCGGCACAATAAATAATCCACGAGGCCGGAGGCCGAGTGGATTATTCATTTTGCCGCCTAACTCAGAACTGTGGTTAAATAAACCATAAACCGAGGTAATAAAACAGATTATTTCTTTTATAACATTGTAAATCTTCACAAATTAAGGGAAATAAATTTTGCAAAATGTCAACAGTAATCGCGGATTAATTCCTTTTGATTCTTTCCAACTTCCGCTGATCGAACACCCACAATTTTACTTGACCAGTTGTATCATTAAAACAACCTTCACCATAAATAGGAAGTACTCAACATCAAAAGACAATTAAAACTGCGTTATTTCAAACATTTGTAGTTCAATTTTACTCTAGAATACTACTGGAATTCTAATGCCATTGAAACCCTGATCACCAAGGATAAAAATGGACTCGTCTGGTCTCCGAGTTTTCAATTCACAAAATATCATGAAACTTACTTCGAAACTGTAGAACTTGCACAAATTTTACTCGAATAGCGTACTTTTAAACTAATGTGTGCATGAATACACTCAAAACTTTCTATGAATAAGGTCTATCCACTCTTCTGTCCGTGTAAAATGAGACAAGAAAACGAAAATGGCGTCCTTCAGATTCATTGAATTTTCTTTGAAGGAAGGTTGTAGCTCTATGACGTCATTACTAATCGTGACGTCACATTTCTTAGAACGCGTCATAAACGCGCGGCTTAGTGCACGTGTATGTTATAATAATAGACAATAAATTATCTTTTAAATAATGTTTCTGAGCAAAGATCATTCTAAAGTTTGATGACCCTGAAAAATAAGCACCTTGACTTTCATCCATTACCAGGAAAATTTTGGACTGTTCCAAATTCAAAGATGATTATTGCTTTGTATTAGACATTCAGAGAACAAGCGCCTTTTCCTTTGTTTAGAAGTTTTAAATATGTGCTATTAATAAGGTTGTAACTGGATTATATCATCATAAGTTTTCCCTGTTAATCAAATCATTTATTAGTGAATATAATTAGATTAGGGTTGAAGATTAAACAGTTTATTTGTTTGATTTCTGTAATTTTAATCTTGTTTAATCAGGTCGAACCTTGAAGTCAGGGATTAATCTCCAAGATCATTTATCAGCCAGGTCAAATACAGAATTATGTAATGCTGCACTTTTCTTAAAATAGGGAATGATTGTATTGAGTAAACAGTGACGTAATTTCAGACAAACAAATAGTATTTCATGAGTATTTTGTGGGTGTTGTTATATAATCTCGTAACTACGGCTTGAATCTAAGCTGTAATTACTGATATTCTAAATTTAACACGGTTAATGGTAATCTATATGACAAAGATTTAAATACAGATGCAATACCCACTATTTTCCCGCCTGTTTCAATGCTTAATACTTGAAATATGAGGGAAGTAATGTTATGAATTCTGAACTGTTTAGTTATTTTCGTAGGCACTGTAACCATAGAGGCTATTATTCATCCACTGGTATGTCGTATCGTCGCTTTTTAACAAAAAGCTCGTAACTGCAGCTTGTTTTAAGCTGCAGTTACGAGGTTTTCGTTGAAAAGGGACGATATGTCAGAATACGTAAGTAGAAAGAAGAATCTACAACTGAACTTGACCTTGATGCAAATGAGATATTTTTATCACTTAAGTCTTTTTATATGTTAATCTATTCAGTGTTATATATCGCTGCCACTGCTTGTCTACCAAAAACCTTGTAATTACGGCTTTAATCATTCTGTAGTTACAAGCTTTTAAAAGAACATCAAAGAAAGAAATGATATGATAAATCTCCCCCTCTCAACTTGTTTATGACAATTGTTTCCAAAACTCTTTCCCAAACATGAAATTGTTTAGCATGGTAAAAGGCCGCGGCCTTAGCGCAGTTGGTACCGTATCTGACCCTCATTCGAGAGGTCCCGGATTCGATACCCGGCCGCGGCTAATACCCTTTCTGACAAAATTGTCTCCCACCAATGGGTTTGAAATCGTTAACCTAAGTGGGCAAGCAGCTGGAGGCTCGGTAAGGGTGTTGTGGTAGTACTGGTTTGAGAAATAACAGGAATCATGATGGCTAGGTGCTCCAGCCACCGCGATATGACCCTGGTAGTTGAAAATGGCCGAAAACCCCAATAAACTCAATTAGCATGGTAAAATTACATGATTTGAAAGGGGTATGTGTTTTATAAGAAATATTATTTGATTTTGGAAATTCCATTTGTTTTGGGTGGAGAATTGAGAGAAAAGGAGTAGGAAATTCAAGCTTGTCAGTTAACCTCTATCTAGGTTTGTCAGTTGTAACTGTGTGAAGAAATTTGTTCTATACATTGCATGACACATAATGAAAAATATTAAAATAAAGCCTTTATTTAACGAAACAGCACAGTTTGGATAAACCCATCTTCCCTGTGGGCCTCTACGAAATTCATAATGAGTACAGATGAACTTGATTGCACATTATTCCTCATTTGATTGTTGCAGAAGATTTTCAGGACTTAGGGTAGATCATATTTATCTGGAGTAGAAAACATTGAGGTCAAAGGAAAATATCAAGATAAAAGAAGAAAATGCTTATCATGAAGGATTGCTCCTTTTGTCTAAATATTTTTTGTGCGATACTAAACACAATTTCTATACTTATAAAGATCCATTTTGTTGGCTGCAGCAGCTTTCAAATTTGGATTCTAAATTTTTGCAGTTTGGGAAAGGTTTAAAGAAGCAAACTGTTGCATCAAGGCCCATATGTGACAGCGAGACATATTTGTGTTATTTTGGTATTGTAAAACGTAGTAACCTAGATTTGAAATCATAAAACCTACTGCTGTACTTAACTGGTAATGCTAGTACTTAAATTACCCTTACCTTGATGACGAAATTAGGTCTGTTTTTGTTTGAAATAATTGATAGGGAATGATTAAATCCTGTTAACTGTGACATACTTCAGACGAACAATTATAGTATTTCGTAGGTATTGTTATAAAATCTCGTAGCTACAGCTTGATTCAAGCAGTAATTACGAGATTTTATAATAACACAGACGGTTTATCAAAACATATAGGTAAACCCATTCTATTTTTAGCACAAACTTCATTGCTATTACAATCGTAAATAAGGACAAAAATAAAAGCTTGTCAACTTCTGACTTATTATAGCGGTCAAAGATCAAGGACATAGTTTTACATACACTGACCAATTATCAGGATGCTATATCCCTTGTCGGCAGGATTTTTTTTGTATTTTTAGCTCACCTGAGCACAAAGTGCTCAAGGTGAGCTATTGTGGTCGCTCACCGTCCGTCGTCCGTCCGTCTGTCCGTCTGTCCGTCTGTCCGTCCGTTCACATTTTCTGTAAACATCTTCTTCTCCTGAACCATTGGGCCAATTTCGACCAAACTTGGCAGGAATGTTCCTTAAGGGACCCTTTTCAAAACTTGTTCGCGAATTTTTGATTGGTCAAAAAATGTGGGCGTGGCAGGGCGGGGCTTATCGGACTGAAAAATCCTAAGAAAATTCTTTAAAAATCAACCATTGGGTCAATTTGAAGCAAACTTTGCAGGATTGTTCCTTGAGTGACTCTTTTCAAAATTTATTCTCAAAGTTTTAAATTCGTCAATAAATGTGGGCGTGGCAGGGCGGTGCTTATCGAACTTATTAAGGGAAATAATGAATAGAAAACTTTTGCAAGTTGTAGTCTTCAATTTGCCTCCCTTGGTCCATATTATTTGACCTGGATTTTATCTTTACACCTGATCTAGTCTTGGACCAGCTTAAATAAACAAACTGAGAGGATAGAGCTCTGTTTTGTTTACTTTTCCTCGGATAATCAGACAAGATTCACTATTAAACCAGAACAATTACAGTTGTTTTGATAAAACAATTCAACTGTAATCTTCTGTTTAATAGTGAATCTATTATACTTCTATTTTGCAACTAACATCCTCTTTAGATCTTTACCAAATTACTGTAAAATTTATTATTTTGTAATGAAAAAGGGCCCTATGTTGTTGATTCTTGGAGGTTAAGAGTTCTATTTTGAACATTTGGAAAACCTTTTCATCTCAAAACAGTTAGCTATGTATTGTGCAAGATACAGTAACAGTATTTTTGTCTTCAAATCTTGTGAGAAAAGCATAAAACATGTTTCCATATCTTTGTTTCTCATTGATATCACGGGAAAAGGGGCCTAAAAGACAAAATCCCTCTTAGCACTCTACAGGCTACAATTTTGGCACAATGTTCATGAAACTTGGTCAGAATGTTTGTCTAGTCACAAAAATAGACCCTATAGAAAATTGGAATGTTCCCTTGGATATCAAGGGAAAAGGGGCCTTAATGACAATATCCTTGTTAGCACCCTAAGAGGCCACAATTTTGGCCTAATCTTGAAACTTGATCAGAATATTTGTCTTGTCACAAGAATGAAGCTTATCAACAATAAGAATGTTCCATTTTGATATCATGGGAAAAGGGGCCTTAATGACAAAATCCTTGTTAGGCACTTTAGAGGCGACTATTTTGGCCCAATCATCATGAATCTTCATCAGAATGTATGTTTAGTTACAAGGATAAAGCCTATTGAAAATTGGAATGTTCCAGATGATATCATGGGAAAAGGAGCCTCAATGACACCTTGTTAGCACTTTAGATGCAATAGTTTTTGTGTTTTGTCTAATCTTCATGTAACTTGTGATAAGAAAGTTTGTCTAGTCACAATGATTAACTCTGTGGAAAATATGAATGTTCCATGGGATAGCATGTGAAAAGGGGCCTTAATGACAATTCTTGTTAGCTCTAGTTAGACCATATTTTTGGCTAAATTTTCATGAAACATAGTCAGGTTGTTTGTCTAGTCACAAGGATGAAGTCTATTGACAATCGGAATATTTTGTTGGATATCATGGGATAAGGGGTCTTAAAGACAAAATCCTTGTTACTATGTTAGCAATGTAGAGGCTACAATTTATGTCCAATTGTCATGAAACATGTTCAGAATATTTGTCTGGATGAGGCCTATTGTAAATGGGAATGGTCTTTTTGATATCATGGGAAAATGTGCAATCATTTCTCACCTTTTGACATCTCAGATCAGGTGAGCGATATAGGACCATCATGGTCCTCTTGTTTGTATTTTTTTTTTTCAAACAAATCACCAATTTAAGATACATTTTAATCAGTTTGTCACAATTTTATGACACAATAATGGGGTAGAAAGCAGGCATTGTATGCTAAGATCAGACTGCACATCTGTGCAGGCTGATCTTAGTCTACACTGCTTGCCAATGCTTTGCTCACAACAGTAAATTGACATGACCAGCATAAGAATTGCTAATGTCTATCAGTCCACAAACAAATTTTGAAATTGTTTCTTCAGACTTTACATTTTGTTCCCTGTGCACTGACATGCATTATTATAATTGTTTGCCTTTATCTTTGCTCTGTTAGACTAAAACAAATTTCACCTTTTGCCTCAAAGTTTTCCAAAGCCTTCTCTATTAGAGACAAAAAAACTAGATCTTTTTGGGGAAAGGTTTAAAAGAGAGAATCCTTAGATCACTGTCTTCCTTTTGAAATGCACATGTCGGTGGGAGGTCAAAACCTCGTAACTCCAGCTTTTTCAAGCTGTAGTTACAATGTTTTGACTCCCCACCAACGATAAATATACAAAAGTTTGTTTCGAATACTTAAATTACTAAATGACATAAAACTGAGACGCAATACTGTAACCAAAAGGGCTAGGACTAATGAAAAATATCACCCTCCTAAATTTGGCGGTTTGTTTTGGCGGGCAAGATGTGATTCACCCTGCAGTATTTATATTTACATTTTGAATGTCACGTTTGACCTAGATAAAGTATGTTTACCTGGGGAATTTCTATATATTATATAGGGTAGATAAATTACATGTACATAGGTCTATACTTGATAAGAAGGTTATTATTCTGAATCGGAAGCATTAGTGCAACAATATCTTTCAAGCTCGGTTTAAGCGCAAAATTATTGTAAGTACTCTTTGTTACATTTTTTGCTTTAATTAATTCAAAACTACTTAAAGTGTATTTAACCCATTACCAGATGGCAAAATTTTGGACTTGTCCAACTTAAAAGATGTATGTTCTATACTGCATCACCCCCTCATGGAGATTACGTGCAAGTGTTGCAGACGACAATATTCAGTGAATAAAATTTAACATTTTTTGGTCTTTTTGGATAGAAAACATTTTGGGAAATGGAGAAACTGCTTTTCACAAGCAACTTCTTCTTTTTCCACAGTGTTTTCTAAAGCCTTTATCTTGTAGGGTGTCAAAAAGTGCCAATATGTGGGATATGCAATTAAGGGGACTTCTGTACATTCATGCATGCTGAGCCTTCTACAAAGTTTAATAATTTTTTAGTATAAATGAGGAAATTTATTCAGCATTTTTGGCCAACTTTGGGGGGGTCTCAACACCCCCCCCCCCCCACACACACACAGAGCTCCAGATAATTTTTTGAGGCAAGGGGTATTTACCCCTCAGAATTTTTTCCAATGCGTATTTCCAGATAATTATTTGAGGCAGGGCGTATTTACGTTCTTGTTCGGGAAAGGACTAAAATAAACAGGAACACACGACCGGAACGACCCACTTTCATTTTCGGGTTCGAGGCCATCTAACCGCGGTATGTTTCTGACCGTCGAGTTTTTTTTCTGAACAAGATTACCATCGTGTGCTATCTTTGTCTGTAGGGCCACTTCAGAACGAATATCGGCAAAAATCGCCTAAAGTTACGATCTGCTCAGCGGTGGATTTACTCGTTTGCCGGTTTGAAAAGATAACAAACACCTTCGAGTTGAAATTTACGATTTACGGATTGACGCAATGGTCTGTTAAATCGGGTAACGATTTGCTTTCACGGAGATAACCGATTGATTGAAATTCAAACAAATACAACACTCGGCATCATTCGGTAGATCTACGGAATAGCCGATTGTCGCTCGGCTGGTCACAGTGGTGACGTAATTGGTATTCCCCAATTATTCAAGACTGTGATTGGCTGATTAAAGTCGCAATAGATATCGAATAGCTGACTGCCGTAACCTATTTTTTACAGACAAAAAGTTTGTGTTAATTGTTGGAATTTCAGAGTGTATGTTTTTTCTCGACATTTTCCGATCTTGATACGCTAACTGGCAATTATCAAATGCGTTTTCATTATTTTGAATGCGTATTTGTACGCATTTTTATAAAAGTTAATGCGTATTCAGACCAAATCAATGCGTATTTTACGCAAATACGCATCCTATCTGGAGCTCTGCACACACACACACACACCCCATTCCTATGGGCCTGGTTTGTTATATCTTGAAAAGCAATAAATAGCTAGCAGATCATTGATTTACCAAATGTTCTCTCCAGCAATATTTTTTCCAAGCTGTAACAGTGACTGGGAAAGGCCTGCGCCATGCGCCATAGTCACAATGAAATTCGAAATGTCACATTGTTTAAAGGGGCTCATTCTATGTTTTTATGCTTCCGAACTGTTCTGGAACTCAAATTTGTGCATGGAAAAACAATTAGCAATGCATAAAAACCCCTATCTCGGCGAAAAAACATCTTTCCTTTGCTATAGATCAATCCTTTACAAGCGTCTTTACACATTCTATTTTTACTTCAAAACAAGACAAGGTCACAGTCAACGAGACACACCTCCGCGATATTAACACACCGTACAACCGGCTGTGTGGATGACTGTGACCTTATTTGCGAGGAATAAGTGAAAAGGTTTATTTTGTACAAGCACTGAACATTTATACGCGTATTTATCAACTATAGAATATCAAAGATCCTTTCGTTTATTTACAAAAGTAAATTCATTTGACCTACCATGCACATGACATCAGATGCCGAATCTGTCTTCGCTGACTTTCTACGCAGCCGGTTGTACGGGTGTGTTAAATTTCGCTGAGCACAGATGACGTATCTCTGACGTAATTGATTTTTGAAGGTTGGGCATATGTAGCCGTTACAAAACAAAAACAGAACGACCAGCACGTTATTAATTGACTTGGATTTTAATACTTAATAAAGCTCGTGGAGTGCTATTAATGGACATAAATGATCTACCCCTTCAGGTTGGTAATTTCATACGTTATTTCTGGTTTGTAATTATTGTGCCATTTGCATTTTCGACAGCCTAGCTCGACCCCCTTTAAGCTAATGAGTGGGCCCTTGTCCCATTGAATTTTGCTGTAGATCTATATGAGAATGGAGCAATGTCACATCAATTTTCAAAATGTCACATTAATTTTGTAAGTGGAAGCGACATTGTCCCATTCAAGAAATGTCTTTCCCAATCACTGCTGTAAAACCAAAGAGTGCAAGAGATTTCTTACATCTAAATATTGTGCAATAAAAATGGGAGTATTGAAAAACTCTCCTATAAAACTTTGAATATATTGGTAAGATTTTCCTACTTAAAAGAGGTTGTTCAGTTCAAAACCATTCAATTGGTATTTCATTTAATACCATCTTAGATGCAACAAAATTGAATTACCAGACGATCTACAGAAAAACCGATAAAAAATCTGCAGATTTAATATGGTATTGTGTTCCCATCTCAAGGGCATAGTTCAGGAAAAGATCTATCTATAAGTCTACATCTGTACCCTGGTGATTTTATGGCACAAATTTACAAGTCTTACATCTGTAAACAAGGGGAAAGCATAATCTTATGTTTAATACAATTTTGCATATATGCTGGTTCAAATCTTGCTAGTGTTAGACACCGGCAACGCTCGAACTAACACATGCAAAGTTACAGTAGTTTGGAGTTTGACATTCTTTGTAATCATGATAATTAATATGTTGATCTACATGTGGCAGAATACCTCTTTCCGAAAAGCTGCAGGAGGCAACAAAATTGTTGTCGATAAAAATTGGATTTGTATTCAATGTAACACAGAAATCATTGTGACAAAAACTAATCATTCTTATTCAAGTTATATGCTCTTAAAACAGTTTTGCGCTGCAAGCCATACAAAAATTCCTGTGATAGAATGTAATATTGTCCAAAAAGGTTAACACGGGATAACTTTATTTTCATGTACAAAATCCGTTAGTTGAGCATCTTAACAAAACACTGCCGATGTGGGGTCATTACATATGCAGATGTCCCGAGTTAATCTTGCTGGACAATACTGAAAACTCCAACAAATCTGTTTTGGACACATAGAATATAAATACCACAAAAAAGTATATTGTCACTTTTCAACAAAAACCTTGCAACTGCAGCTTAAAACAAGCTGCAGTTACAAGGTATTTGTTGAAAAGCAGTGTTATAGATATATAGATCTAATTGGAGGGTTCACAGAAGGGTCAACTGATATTGGGTCATTGATTTCTATAGAATTGTCAACAATCTGGATAATGTTGTAAATTGTACCCTTTCATGCTTTAGCTGTATTGTATTGTCATGTATAGCCAATCAATTGATCGATCAATCATTTGATCTATTAACCAATCGACCAAACGCCAATCGACAGATCGTTCCGCCCAACATAGAATTTAGGGCAAACAATGGGGAAGTGATCGTTAATAGGGAGTGATTTTATCCAGTTAATCGTGACGTGAATTCCGGAAAACAAAATAGTATTTTGTAGGTGTTGTTATAAAATCTCGTAGCTACGGCTTGATGTAAGCCGTAGTTACGAGATTTTATAACAACACTGACGGTTTATCAAAACATAACGACAAGCCTAGTCTATTGTGAGCACAAAATTCTTTGCCATTGGCCTGTCGATTGTTTTGATTGCAGTCGATAAATCGATACAATAAGACGTGCAACGAAGAACAATTGGGGCATGACATTTTTCTGATCGTCCATTGGCTAATCAATGTTTTTGATTGACAGTCGGCGTTTGGTCAATTTGGTCAATCAATCAATTTATCAAGTAATCAATCAAACTATGTTTTAGACTTGTATATATTTAAAAGTGAGGGGGGTATTAAGAAAAGAATATAGGGAAAAGTAGGAATTGATAGTTATCAGAATTTCTGTCTTTTTCTAACATTCTTCTATTAAAACCCCCTCAATCCATTCCCACACATTGATGCTTTTTGACACCCCTGAAGTAAAATGCTGGGGAAAAAACAATGAGGGAAAAGAAGAAAATGCTGATGATCAGCATTTTCTCCTTTTGCGTAAATATGCTATAATATTGTATAAAAAGCACATGTTTAGCTACATCCATTTTAATTGTCACAAGCCTCAGCTGGACGCAGCCAAATAGTTTGTTTTCTTGTAACAGGTTAAGGACCTGAAAAAAAAGTAATAAATATATTATAGTTGATGTTAGGTGCACTGAACTAACTTCATGTCAGTCATGATTTGGCTTGAATATAAACAATTGAAGACAAATATATTTGAGGGATGGGTGAATTTGCATTTTGGCCAAGAGATAACCACATTCATTAGCTTCCTAGTGCATGTTCTTGCTGTTGTTTACCATATTTCATCAGTCTTTATAGGTCTTGATAAATGACCTGGCAGAGCATTTCTAGTGAATAGCTAGAGATGCTCTGCCAGGTCATTTATTATGACCTATACCATAAGTAAGTTACAAGTTTCAACTGAAAAGAGTCATTTAGTGCAGCTCATAGGGTGCATTCAATCCTATTATTCTCTTTTCTTTGCTCAATATAAACACTATGTATAAATAGATATACTTGAAAGGGAAAAATACAGTACAATGAAATAAAATGCAATAATCTTTTTGGATATAGATCTAAGTTCTATCTACAGGTGGCCAGAGTTGTGACCTTATACCTTCTATGATTGCTTTTGTGTATCTATTTTACAGTAACAATTGACCAAACGCTGGCTATCAATCAAAACCATCGATAAGCCAATAGACGATCAGAAAAATGCCACATCACCATTGTTTGTCTTAAATTCTTAGTTACATGTGGTATTGTATCGATCTATCGACTGACAATCAAAAGAATTGAAATTCCAATGCCCCCCATTGTTTGTCTTAGATAAATTGGCGTTTGGTCAATTTCAAAGACAATAGTCATATTAGTTTGCCCTGGACCATTGATTAAAAATGATTATATAATATAGCCCATTCAGACAGTCCCATGGGAGACTTATTACTCTGGGCCTGTTCAGCTCTGCAAGTGTTCAAATCCCAGTTTGTCGGGTTCTATTTTCTTAGCAGAAAACATTGAGGAAAAGGAAAAACTGTATTCCTGACTTTGTATTAGAAACTAAGAATTACACCAACGAAACACTGTTTGTCCTAAATTAATTGTCACTTGATAAAATTGACTGTTTTGGCAACAGCTTCTTAGTTTGGATTTCAACCAGCTGGATAACTTGTTGTTTGGAAGAGAGTTTATCAAATGCATTATTGCCAGGAGAATTAAATGATATTGGCTGAGATATTAGAAAAATCACCCAATAAAATAACAAAAAAGATCATAACAATGCAGGTGCCTTTTTGTGGTGGCACCTATAATTCAATAAATATATTAGTACTTTATTCTTCAGTACTGAAATTTTTGCCAATAACCAAGGTTCTGTAGGCTTCCGATAATTAATGAGAATGGAAAACTTTCATGCATTATTGACAAAATCAAAACATTGTTTGGGAAATTAATTATAGAAAAATCACACAATATAATTACAAAATATTTGAACAAAGCAGATGCTCTTTTGTGGTGGCACATAACTCAATAAATATATTAGTACTTTATTCTCCACAACTGAAATTCTGCCAATAACCAACATTCTTTAAGCTTCAGATAGAGGAATTAATGGAAAACTTTCACCATATCATATCCTATCTTTCTGTGTGGTGCTCATGGTTGAGAGGTAGACCATTGCTTTCTCGATCTAGAGGTTCCGAGTTGGATCCCTGGTAGCGAAGGTTGATATTCGCTTGTCATTGGCCAAAACGTTTTGCATGATTACTGGTATATTTTCCAGGAAGCAGAATGGTGAGGGACTATATTTGTTTACTAAAATACTGTTTAAATTGGCTTTAAAGCCCATTTAATAGACAATTTTATTGGTGGATTCTGTGCTTTAAATTAAATACAAATGAGCCAGGATCTGGAAAAACGTCCCTTAAGGCTTTTGAGCTCAACATAGATCAAGATCAGCCTGTGCATACGCACAGTCTGATCAGGATCCACATTGTTCTCTAATACCTTCTTCATGACTTGTAAGAGAGCAGCATGTATTCATATCGGACTGCATTTGACAACAGGCTGATCTTCAAACTCAATTCTTAAAAATGCTCTAAGGGACATTTTTCCAGATCCCGGCTCAAATAGAGTCCAATCAAGATATTATGTGACATGTTTACAAATTTCATGAATGTAAACAACACAATACTGAATTCCTAACTAGACCTACTGCAATTTTGCATGTGATGGTTCGAACCTTGCAGGTGTCCTAAACCTGCAAGATTCGAACCAACACATGCAAAATTTTATTTAATATGAAGAATGCTTTTTCCCTTGTTTAAATAAGTAACATTTGTAAATGTGGGCAATAATATCATGACTGTATTATAATTTCCCAATATTATCTGAAGCTTTCATAATACCAGGAAGAAATGTGCCAATAGGCACTCTATGCTTTGCATATTTTGTTTTCTTCATTGTTAATTGTTTTTTGCCAGATTTTGGAATGTTGAAATTGACTAGCTGTTTTATCGCTTGTTTATGACTTTGGGCTATTAATTATGTAAATTACTTCAGTGCAACTTTTTTAATGAAAGAGAACAATGCATAATTTATTTGGATTTATTTGTTTGGCGAATTTACTGGATTTGTTTCTGCTCTGGTGGTAGTATGTACAGATTTTGTTTTACACCTAGAAAGTTAAAAAATAGATAAAATTATGATTATGATTATGAAATGGTTTAGTTTACACTAATGAGATTCCTCAGTTGAAACGTAAACATTTGGCGTTGAAAAGTGCTGACTTTTTGTAAGTACAAATAAAATAGTATTATTGATATTTGCTTGCACATTAGTTCTGCACTAGATGCCTTCAAATATTTACAAAGGATTGAGATCTATTGTGAAGGAATAGAGAGTTAAGACAATGATAGGTTTGAGAAACTAGAGCAAGAAGTCTATAATTATGTATACACCACCCCAGTTATTATAGCAAAACAAAGGAACATTATGGGAAAATATATAGGCTGTTATTAACTCTTGCTTTGTTCTCATATATGAGGCACATACAGGTGACATGTCATTCAAAATAGGTCTTTATGTGAACTAAATTGCCAAGTAAATAACTAACAAAGTATCTTGTTGGCAATATGGCTGGCAAGACCATGGCTATACCACTTTTCTGCTGGAAAATGGTCAATGAATTTCAAAGGCAAAATTTGGCTCAAAATGTATTTTAATCGCTTCTAATCAGACATCTAGAATTTCCAAATTTTTCAGGGGTAGATCCCCAAAGCCTTCAGAAGAGAGGTGTATCCTCCGCTTTTACACATGAACGCTGTCAAGTGTTGTAAAGCCATGCCACTATTCAAAATCTGATTAGTCATGCAGTCTCACTGGTGGTGAACTCGGCCAAAGCGAGGGACGTTTTTTCGCGATCAATGTATTCCGTCTGTGTTGTTATAAAATGTCGTAACTACGGCTTTATCGAAGCCGTAGTTACGAGATTATATAACAACACCGACAGTTTGTCAATACAAAACGGTAAATCCGGTCTGTTTTTAGAACAAGTTCATTGTCATTAGAAAAAACATCTATAAACTCACATTTAAACGCAAATATCTTTACCTTGTTGTAGCGAAAATTGTTTTAGTTCACCACCAGTGAGTCTGACTTACCATTGAAAAGTCACATGATGTGAGAAAATATTAGCATTTCTGATGCAAATTGTAAGATTCAAAGTAGTGTGCAAATTGGTAGAAAGAATAGCTTATTGGACTGGATACTCACAATGGTTTGTGCACAAAACTTTTGTGAGCGCATATAAATTTATACTTTCAATAATTAATCTGTCAAGTTAATGTTGAGAAACCTAAATGTTAAAACAAAGACTGTCAAGATTTACTGTTGGACAATTGACAATTAGATTTGTGAAGTAATCAGTAGACATCAGTATAGACTATTATAATGAGTGCTGGTTTAGGTTGACATTTTGTGTTTGATGGATCCACAATCAACTTGTCTGTGATAGACAACTTGATTGTGCAATTCTTGTATCTGGTGGCCTGGTCATATACACCATTCCGCGTCCACGTCAAGGCCAGAGCTTGTGTAAAACGGGACCCATGCAGTATAATTTTGGATGTGATGTGGACGTTAAAGTTAAAAAAGTTAAAGTTTCTAGTTAAAGTCTATTTTCACTTTCATGTTCAACTGACTTTACACTTTAACCCACGATCACTGAGTCTCTAGTCGGCTGTTAACAACGGCGCCTTCGGCAGCCACAGCTCCTTGGCTTTCAACTCTCCCGTGTACCCATTTATACACCTGGGTGAAGATATGAAGATATGAAGATATGACGTGATATGGGTGTGGAATCGTACATATCCAGGTCTAGTCCATATTACTACAGACTGACTCTTTTTGACTCCTCTTAAGATAACGGCTTTGGAAAACATTGTGGAAAATGAAGAAATTGCTTGTGACAAGCAATTTCTTCTTTTCCCACAATGTATTCTGCTGAAAAAGATAGCAGAAATTTAAATTTCATTTACTCGAAATTATCATCTGCAACATCTTTGAATTTGGACCAGCCTTATAATGAGTGACATTTTGTATTTGATGGATCCATAATCAACTTGTCTCTGTGATAGACAGCTTGATTGTGCAATTCCTGTGTCTGACATTCACTCACTCTAACACTTTAGCAGAGGTTCAGGTGGTAGCCATCTAGTTTGGAAAAACAATATGAAGAGTCTGCCAAATTATGCTCCCCTTCCCCTCTCTCATACATAATCAACCCCATCCCCCCCGCCTGGTTGAGAAAAAATAGAAATAAAAGAAATCATAAATAAAAGATAAGGTTGTAGTTGCATGATAGCCACAATATTTGTCAAACCATGCTACTGTACAAATTTTCAACTTGGAAGATCTTGCTCTTGCATTCCTATCGTCGCTTTTCAACGAAAACCTCGTAAGCGCATCTTAAAACAAGCTGCAGTAACAAGGTTTGTGTTGAAAAGTGACAATACAGGCCATCAACCTTTTCTGATATTATCTGGGCTGTGACTTGAAATTAGACCAGTCTAAATGAACTTTCTTCTTGGTAAGAGTTTATCTTTCTTTCTTGCCTTATCTTTAAGTTTGCCTGCTTTATCATTGCAGGTGATTCATGCCAAGTTCAGTAGAATCTAGGTCAGGGTGATAAGCTGAGTACATCACAAGACTTTACTATACAAGTTTACAGTGAACAGACAGACGTGTGAACATACAGGGTGCAGACACTCGCGGATGGGAGTCAGATCTAGTGATATGGACATCAACTTTAAAATCATCGCCGATTCTTGTTTCAAGTCATTCTTGAAGGAAGTGTGAAAAAAATTGTCAACAAATTTTTCAATCAGCTCAATAGATCTATTAAGAGATATTTGTTGGCTGTGTGACTCACGAGACGGGAGGAGACGTAAAACAGAAAAACATCGCGGCTGCCCTGGAGACTTGTAATCAGTCTTGTTTGAACAGAAATTTTAAATGCTTGAGAGAAATTTCCAATATTAAACCTCCAGCATTCCTTTTGGAAATGTTCAATTTTTAGAGAGTGATTCTAATGCTGGTGTGATTCATACAGCGTTCAATACAGCATGCGACGTGATTGGTGGAAAAATTAATGTTATTGAGATTTCTTTGTTTTGTTTTCAAAACAAGATTATTGATGACTCTTCGTGCCTAATAGCATGGAATAAATTTGCTAGATTTAATCAAATTTTAACAGAAAGGAATCAGCAAGGACTTGAGTCAACTATCACATCTTAATTCAATCATGGAGTTGTAGCATTTATCGCTCTTGGATCTAACCATTCAAGAGCAAGAAGGAAAAAGGAGATCATCTCAAACAAGACGCATAATCACGACACATCATAGACTCTGTGTACAGCCTGATCTGTGCCTCTGATCAGTATAGCTGGATTAACGAATGATACAGGAGACAAGATGGTGAAGACGTTTCAGGCGTATCTACCCAACAAGTGTCATCGGCTGTACAGCTGTGTGCACTGCCGGGCACATCTAGCTAACCATGACGAACTCATATCTAAGGTAAGCACATAATTATGTGACCAATTGCACCCAGCATAAGCAAGAACATTTTTCGGGTAATCTAATTTCAAGTCTAAATATGCTAATATATGGCCGATTTTGATTTGGTTTAAAGCAGAGAAGGCTGAAAAACACAAGGAAGCAGTGCTGATGAAATATTTCCCCCTGAAAATGTTTACTTGGAAAACAAGTAAAGACAAGCCATTTCTCTTTCTAGTGTATTTATTGGTAAGATCTACAGTATGTTTAAAATATGGAGAGCATAAATAAAAAGTTAATATGAAGAAAGTACAAGTGTATAATTAACAAAAAACGAAACATTGTGCAAAATGAAAAATAACTCTTGTTATTAGCAGCATTTACTTCTATTGCTTGATTTTAGGGACTTTAAAACCAGACCTTGTTTATGAAGTGCTTAAAGGGCGTTTAAGTTTTAAGTCTTGAATGTAAGTATCATTTGATAGATCCATTAAAGTTGTTGTTATTTACGTTCTCGTTACAGTCATTTCAAGGCAGTCAAGGTCGGGCCTATCTCTTCAACTCAGTGTAAGTATGCTTTCAATGACCTCTCAAAAAACTTCTTAACCCTTTCCCAGGTGGCAAAATTTTAAACTGATTCAATTTGAAAGCAGTTGCAGAAAACATTAAAGTACATATGAATGACATCGGAATGTGTGTGCATTTAATGCACAGTGTGCATTTAATGCACAGAAAATATTGAGGCAAAAGTAGAAAGTGCTGAATATCAGCACTTTCTACTTTTGCATAAATGTTTTCCTAAGCCAATTTTATGTAGGATGTCAAAAGCCGGTCTTGTTTAGGAAAGGGTTAAGTAAACAAGTTCAAAATATGAGTAAGGCAGGACTAATGCTTTTAAGTTTCAAGTGCTGATGCTTCTCTGGATGACTTATTTTAATCTGGATTGACATATACATGTACATGTATCTCTAAATCTAAAATCTCATATAGAAAAAACTTCATTTCTTGCAATCTTTTATGTTGCTTTGTTAGGATGTGACAATAAGGGGCACATTTTAGTATTGGACATTTTTACGTGAATTATGTAACAAGACGTCAGATTGAATGAGAAAAATGTGCTCTGGGGCAATCAGTGCCAATCAGAATGGGTGTTGTATATATTCATAAAAAATGTCTGTATATACCAGGCCTGTAGGAAGCAATTTCATATTGGAGGGACTAAAGCCCTAGTGTCTGAATATTGAGGGGGGGGGGGGGGGGGCTAATTCTGATTTTCCCTAAAATTTTAGTGTGAAAAAAGAAAAAAAAATGGCATTTTTGGCCAACTTTGGGGGAACTTAACACCCCCAAGCCCCCCTGTTCCTACGGGCCTGTGTACTTTAGTAAAACTGGCCTCAGCATTTGTTTCGATAGAATTTTAGAAATGAGGAAAAACGCTTATGAGTGAGTGAAATTGATTAATCTATTGGATGATATTTCAAATTATGTTGAATTGGCAACTTTATAATTATGAAAAACGAACAATGGAAGTCATCAATTATAATATTGACTATTTTGACATTTGGAGCCTGTTCAAATGGAATTACTGCCAACATTTTATTGTCTTGAAATAATGGTTGATATTGACCTAGCTCAATGTTGAATGTATTTGTCATAATAATAAAGTCTCAAGTTCAAGGTTAACCCTGAGGCTTTCCTAAACAGCAAAACTTTAGGGTGGTCCATTTCAAAAGCTGCTGAAGACATCAAAATGGATGTTGAAAAAGACTCACTGGATTTATATAAGATAAAGCATAGAAAATATTGACACAAAAGGAGAAACTGCTGATTATTTTTTTCCCTAACTATTTCCATTAAGGACGTCAAAACTAGGTCTTGTTTAGGAAAGGGTGAAATGATAATAAATAGTAGATTTATCAGATGCAAATTGGTAAATTACAAAATGCTGTAAGTGAATAATCATATGCTTTGATAATATGCTTTTACTATAGCTTGCACTGTGCACTTATTAATGTGAGATATCTCAAAAGGAAATTTTAACCTACAATTCAACTCTGTCCCTGATGTCAAAATTATCAACTGCTTCAAATTGACTTGCAAAAAATTTAAAATAGAACTCATAGTACTCTAATAAGGAAGAGAAGAAGTATGGTTGAGTGTTGGACTGATTTGTGCCAGAACTTTTCAAGAAAGACCCGTTCACATGAACATCTATTGTCAGATAAAGGTTTGAAGTAACTATGGTCATTAAAAAAAATGCAACTAGATAATGTAGATCACATTAACAAAGTAACTATGGCTTATCCAAGCTGTAGTTACAGCATATTTAACATAATCAGTGACTAACCCTTTCCCACACACTGACGCGCCTTTAATTGGACGCCCCACAAAAAAAAAATTGGAGAACATTGTAGAAAATGAAGAAATTGCTTGTTACAAGCAATTTCTTCATTTCCCAAAATGTTTTCTACCAAGAAAGACCAAAACAATGTTAAATATTGTTCAATGGAAATAGTCGTCTGCAACACCTATGAGTTCGGACTAGGCTAAAATTTTGTCATTTGGTAATGGGTTAACTTCATCAGTATCTCTTCGTCTGCGGACAAAATCATCATTACTTAACTAATGAGCGCCCTTCAGGAAAATGTGTCTATGTCATCAGCTCATCGTAGGGAAAGGTTAAACGTGACCCTGTAAAAACGTGTCTGTAAAATATACCTACCAAAAAAACTCAGATATTATACCGATAAAAATGTGGGTCATAACCTTTTATGGTTAAGTATTTGTGAACTTTATTGCAGTCTCAATATATAACCTTTCAGAACCATTTTGCAAAGTACAGCATATTTTAAGCTGATGACATGATAATTATTTTGAAGGGTGTTGCTCGGATTAGATTATATGGAGTTTTACATCCCACTCAACAGCTAATGTCATATGGAGACTGGACCTCGGTTTAAAGTCTCATCCGAAAGACTGGAGAGGTGGGGGTTGGAACAAGCGAACCTTGTGTTTCAAGTCCAGCGCTTTACCACTGCACCACCTATGCCCCTTGAAGGGTGTTGCTCAGAGAACATCATAGTTTTAAATTAAAAAAGATAGGTAGAAACATAGAAAACATTTAGGGAGTAGATCTAGCAGATAATGCTGGTAATCAGCATTTCTTCCTTTTCGCTCAATGTTTTTCAAAGCCTTCTCTGATGACAGAATCATGGCCAAGCTGTAATTTGTAGGATGACTGTTAGTTTAACCCTTTCCCAAACAACAAAATTTTAGGGTCAATCAATTTGAAAGCCGATGCAGACAACACAAATGATGATAATAAAGACAAGAATTGTGTGTAATATAGCAGAGAAAATATTGAGGCAAAAGGAGAAACTGCTGGTTATCAGCAGTTTCTCCTTTTGTCTCAATGTTTTCCAAAGCCAATTCTACTAGAGACGTCAAAACCAGGCCCCGGTTTCTCGGAAAAACTTAAGAATAATCGCATGCTCAAATCTGAGCACCGTGCTCAAATCGCACGAAATTCACGTGAACTTCAATCGAATACCCTTAAACGTTGGAGAGTATCTCTTTGAAGTTGAGCATGTTCTCATGAGAATATACTTAAGTTTTTTCGAGAAACCGGGGCCAGGTCTTGTTTGGGAAAGGGTTAACCCTTTCAGAAATGTCAAAGTTGTGGAGTGAATCAGTAGCTGCTGCATGCGGATGACAAAATGGTTACAGATAACAGTAGGAATCGCATACAAAATAGCCCAGAAAATATAGAGACAAAAGGAGAAAATGCTGATAATCAGTGTTTTCTTCTTTTGTCTCAATGTTTTCATTTTACAAAGCACTTTCTATTGTTGACGTCAAAAACAGGTCTTATTTGGGAAAGGGTTAAAGCAAGAATATATAAAAAGCAGTGTGCTGCAAGGTAAAAAAAACTAGTTAACTTTGTAACAGCTGTAAAATTTGATTACGCTGGCAACCTTCTGAAAAAAATTGTAGACAGTTCTAGTTTGAAAGCTGTGGTAGAAGACAAGAAGGGTGTTGATAAAGAATCTGGAAAAACGTCCCTTATAGCATTGGAGACAGCCTTGTTTCCAGATCAGCTTGTGCCTAGGTGCAGTCTGACTGGTATCACTGTAGCTATCTCACAGTTGCTGCAGGCCATGAAGAAGTTACAAGAGAACAACATGGTTCTGGATCAGACTGCGTGTATATGCAGGCTGATCTGGAACCATGTTGGGCTCAAAAGCCTTAAAGGACGTTTTTCCAGATCCTGGCTCAGATATAATTTGGGTATAATACAGCACAGAAAATATGGAGATAGAAGAAGAAAAAGATATGATTTGTCTACAGTATAACACAGAAAATATTGAGACGAAAGATGAAAATGCTGTTTATTAGCATTGTCATCTTTTTATTCCATGTACTCATAAGTCTTTTTCTTTTCAGAATGTCAAAACCAGGTTTTGCTCAGGAAAGATTTGCAGAGTTATGATATTGCTGCAAGGGAAAAAAAGTACTTAGCAAATTTTGAAACAGCTGTAAAGTTTGATTACTCTGGCAAGCTCGGTTATAGTTTGTGTAAAATTGGAAGGTTATAATCAATTTATAATCTGGGGAACTTTTAAAATTAACATCTCCAAGGTTTTTATTACATTACAGTTTTATAAACATTAGCAAGTCATCACTTCTTTGAATGTTATTAAGTTAGACAAATAGAAATCCAGATCCCTTTTTGAGTGCTTAGAATCGTTTGGGAATAATTTAGCAATTTAAAGTTAATTCTTTATCCATCAAACTTTAGACTACTGGTAGATGCACCAGCTACTATGAAAATATTGTTGGTTGTGATGTTAATTAATCATTCCTCAAACCAGTCCTGATTTAACCCTTTCCCGAACAAGACCTGGTTTTTACGTCCCTAATAGAACAGGCTTGGGAAAACATTGAGACAAAAGAAGAAACTGCTGATGACCAGCAGTTTCTCCTTTTGTCTCAATATTTTCTGTGCCATATTTTACACAAATCATGTCTTTATTATAATCATTTTTATACGCCGCCGGAGGCGGACGTATATTGGCGTCATCTTCTCCGTCTGTCCGTCCGTCCGTCCATCCGTCCATCCGTCCATCCGTCCGTCCGTCCGTACGTACGTCCACTTTTCTTGTCAACGCAACTCCTCCTAAGTTTCTGGCTGGATCTTCTTGAAACTTGGTCAATGTTATCACCTCAATTGGTAGATGTGCATGAAGGAAGGATTTTATGGTTCGTTGATTTTTGCCTGAGTTATGCCCCTTAAAAACTTAGTCTCTGGGGCTTATTGAAATTGCAGCCTTGTCAACGCAACTCCTCCTAAGTTTCTGGCTGGATCTTCTTGAAACTTGGTCAATGTTATCACCTCAATTGGTAGATGTGCATGAAGGAAGGATTTCATGGTTCGTCGATTTTTGCCTGAGTTACGCCCCTTAAAAACTTAGTCTCTGGGGCTTATTGAAATTGCAGGCTTGTCAACGCAACTCCTCCTAAGTTTCTGGCTGGATCTTCTTGAAACTTGGTCAATGTTATCACCTCAATTGGTAGATGTGCATGAAGGAAGGATTTTATGGTTCGTCGATTTTTGCCTGAGTTACGCCCCTTAAAAACTTAGTCTCTGGGGCTTATTGAAATTGCAGGCTTGTCAACACAACTCCTCCTAAGTTTCTGACTGGATCTTAATGAAACTTGGTCAATGTTATCACCTCAATTGGTAGATGTGCATGAAGGAAGGATTTTATGGTTCGTCGATTTTTGCCTGAGTTATGCCCCTTAAAAACTTAGTCTCTGGGGCTTATTGAAATTGCAGCCTTGTCAACACAACTCCTCCTAAGTTTCTGGCTGGATCTTAATGAAACTTGGTGGATGTTATCACCTCAATTGGTAGATGTGCATGAAGGAAGGATTTCATGGTTCATTGATTTTTGCCAGAATTATGCCCCCTTCAATCTTAGTCTCTGGGGCTTAATGATATTTCAGCCTCGTGAATACCCCTGCGAAAAAGTTCATGAAATTATGATGAACGTTCATGAAATGCAAAATTTGCCTTTCATGAATTTCAAGAAGTTCATGAACTTTTGTTCTTGAACTTCGGAAGTCAGCCAAGTTCATGAACCACTGAAGTTCACCAACAAAAGTTCAAGAACTACTGAAGTTCATGAACTTCTGAAGTTCAAGAACTTCTTGCAAGTTCATTAAAGGCAAATTTTGCATTTCATGAACTTTCATCATAATTTCATGAACTAAGTTATTTACTACACAATATGTGGGTGGGGAATTGTAAAACTGAACATTTAAATTTGTTAAATTTAGTCAAAAGAACACTCACCAATGTTGCTTTACTTGGTTTAACTGTTCAGTGAGCTTCTTTATCTCCTGATTATTCTTAAATATGAATGTAAATTATGACAATAAACAATTTTTTGGAAAAAAAGTCAGACAAGCAAATTCCCTCCAATTCTCTGATAAACAGGAAGTGATGTCATGTAATAGACTGGAACCTTGAATAAAATTAGACTGGGAGGTCTGATTTCACCCAGTTAATTCTGTATCTTGTGAACTATATGAAAAACAGATGTACCATTTCACACATGGATATATTATGCTAAGACTTTTCATTTAAGACCATGACCTTTGACCTTGTGACCTTGACTTTGAAGTTTAACCTAAATGTACTTTATAGATAAGTTCATGAACTAGTTCATGAACTAGTTCATGAACATTCGCAGTAGTTCTAGAACTTTTTAAGCTTTTCATAAATTCGATAGAAGAAATTCAATACAAAGCCAATTTATAATTCTGTTTAAGTTCAGAGATTCCTTGTCACAAACACTGGTTAATAGACACTGGATGATCACAAAAGTAGCTAGCAGAAGGTTAGCTAGAAATAGACCTTAGTCAGTCATTTAGCAATTATTTAGATAATTTAGTCAGCAGCTAAACTGTTCTTTCTACAGCTTATTGATTTCTCCATCCATTTTCAAAATCATTAAAATTTTAATATATGCAAAACTGCTTTGTCAGGGTTGAAACAGCCTGGCTATTAGTTTGTGAATTGGTACTTTTTATAATTGTTGATTTTAGTAGCCAACATATGTTATCTATCGATGAAATGGTTGACTCCTTCAGGAACTTTGGAATTAAAATGCAGACCTATTTTGTTTCTTTAAATGGAGGTTCATGAACTAAACATAATAAGTTCAACAACTTTCAAAATGTTTGTAAAAAGTTCATGAACTATGAATTTAGGAAATTCAAAGTTCATGAATGTGTTTATTTGTTCATGAAGTTCATAAAATGTTCAACAAAGTTCATCAACTTCGTAAAAAGTTCACCAACTTTGAATTAATGAAACTGGATGTTCATGAATTTTTAATGCTAGTTCATGCAATTTCATGAATTTCATAAAAAGTTCATCAAAGTTCATGAACTTCATGAACTTTTTTCGCAGGGGTAGTTCATGCAATTTCATGAATTTCATAAAAAGTTCATCAAAGTTCATGAACTTCATGAACTTTTTTCGCAGGGGTGCAATTCCTTCCAGGTTTTTCACTGGATATTTATAAAAACCTTTTTGTGAACACAATTTTTTAAAGGTTTTTCAGTGAATATTTATAAATCCTTGTCAATGTCATTTTTTTGTCTCAAGTTTTATAAGTGGCGGCGTATATTGTGACGATGGCACTCTTGTTGTCGTCTGTAGCAGCTTTCAAATTGGATCACCCTAAAATTTTGCCGTTTGGGAAAGGGTTAAAGATCCCTTACAGAAGAATCTTGAGGAAAAAGGAAGAAAAATCTGATAATTTAACCTGTATCAGAAAGGAAGCTATAATGAGGTGTGCCAGACTAAGGGCCATTAGATTCCATGTCATAGCAAGATATATGACTTTAAATATTGATTCTGTTTTCACACTTCGAAACGTATGCACTGAAATTTAAATTCAAGAATTTTCTTTTTACATGTTTAATGCAATCAGTCCAGTGTAGCTCTTTGTGACAGACATTTTTGAAGCCTGGAAACCTGACACTGTATTAGAAAGGAAGTCATAATGAGGTGTGCCAGACTAAGGGCCATTAGATTCCATGTCATAGCAAGATATATGACTTTCAATATTGATTCTGTTTTCACACTGCTAAAGTTATACAGTGAAATTTACCCTTTCCAGTTTTAAAAACCCTTGGGGATATGTGGACATTTTGGGGGTTGGTGGGAAGGGGTGGGTGGGGTTTGTGTGTGTGTGTGTGGGGGGGGGGGGGGGGTAACAAAACAATTTGTTCTTGCTATCAATATTTCTCTGTCTGTCAATTTCCCAGCCCCATGTCAATATTCATCTAGACCCATCAATGTGTTGAATTACCTGAAATTCTGAAATTTCCCTTTCTCTCACAGAGTTTTCCAAAGCAATTTGTATATTGATAATGCTTGTGAAAACCAGATATTGTTGAGAAAGGGTTAACCCTTTCCCAGACAAGACCGGGTTTTGACGTCCCTAATAGAAAAGCCTTGGGAAAACATTGAAACAAAAGAAGAAACTGCTGATAACCAGCAGTTTCTCCTTGTGTCTCAATGTTTTCTATGCCATATTTTACACAAATCATATCTTTAGCAACATCCATTTTGTCATTTGTGGCAGTTTTTGAAGTGGATCACCCTAAAACTTTGCCATTTGGGAAAGGGTTAAACAAGAGCATGTTTCTGATAGCAAACTTAAGTATCCATTATTTATACTATCAGACAATTACATCTGACAAGCTGCACTATTTTCAGCAACAATATTGCAGACATACAGGTTGATTGACTGATATTTAAACATCCCACTCAATATTGAAATTAACCCTTTATAGAAAATACAATCTAATTTTCATGTCCCTAATAGGAATGGCTTGGTAAAACATTGAGGCAAAAGAAGAATATGCTGATAATCATCATTTTCACCTTTTGTCTCAATGAGGCTTTATTCTATGACTCAAATAATTCTGGTCATTCCCAAATGCCAAATTTTGGACTTCTCCAATACAAAACTTGCTGCAGAAGACAAAATGGATGTTGATAAAGATTATTACAATTGTGTACAAGAATACTTGGAACATATGGAAGGAAAAGGATAATTGCTGGTTGGCCGAATTTTTGTTTTTTCCCTCAATATTTTCCATAGTTAAATCTTTTCAAAACATTAATTGGTTTTTGTGTCCGTTCAATCCAATTTCAATTGAATTCAATTTCTCCATTCAACGTCCCAAACTGGAAAGGTTTTGAAAAACATGACAACCAACATTTTCTCCTAATTTCCCTCAAGAATTTCTGCGGCAAATTGGCAAATTTTCTGGTTTTAGCTAAAATGTTTTGTCCTTATATTTACTCCTTTGAATGTAGACCAGTCTAGAAATTTGTTTAATCCTTTTCCATTTTACAAGTCCTTGATTTGGATGTGCTTGATAGAAAGGGGCTTCTGAAAATATTGAGACGAAAGAAGAAAAAACTGTTTATTAGCAATTTCTTTTTTTGCATCAATATTTTCTGTGCTGTATTGTAAAGAAATCTAAATTGATGTCTGCAATAGCTGAGTCTAATTGGATCAATGTAATTTTTTGCCATTTTGGAAAGGCTAAAGAATGTATTTGAGACGGTGTCCCAGCTCCCCGCCACAAAAGAAGCAGAGACTTCAGATAAGTCTCTGTGCTTCAAATGTACCTCTGATATACTTATAAAGTACTTCAAGTCATGAAGGTCTGCTTCACCCGAAGTCCCAGAGGCTTCAATTAGGCTTCCAAAATATACTTCTGTTTAAGCTCAGGGACTTCAAGTGAGCTGCTCTATCACAATGAGAACTTCTTCAGAAGTACCAAGTACTTTAACTGTACTTCAGAAACTTAAATTATTGTATATGGGACTTCTTAAGAAGTACCAAGTACTTTAAATATACTTCATAAACTTAAATTATTATATATGGGACTTTTTAAGAAGTACCAAGTACTTTAAATGTACTTCAGAAACTTAAATTATTATACATGGGACTTCTTAAGAAGTACCAAGTACTTAAAATGTACTTCAGAAACTTAACTCACTGTAGGTGGGACTTCTGTAGAAGTACCAAGTACTTTAACTGTACCTAAGAATACTCCCAGTCTAATTTCAGTCCAGTTCCAGTCTATATATGAGGTCACTTCCTCTTTAGAAAATTGGAGGGAATTTTACTTGTCTGACATTTTTTGAAAGAAAATGTTTATGAGTAGAATTTCCAACTTCACACTTATGGATTATTATTATATTAAGGGACTCACTTAATGGAAAGATCAAGTAGAGATCTAAGGCAACTTTGGTGAGTGTTCTTCTGACTAAATTTTACAAATTTTAAAAGTTCTATTTTTTACCATTCCCCACCCACATATTGCAATCATTTGTTGTACATCATATATTGAAGCATCTTTGAAGCACCATCTTGAGCACTGATGAAAAATATGCTTTGAATGTACTTCAGTAGTACTTCCTGTGAAGCTTCTATGATATGCTTCAAATGTACTTCAGGGTGTGTACTTTAGTGGTACTTCTGCCTAATTAGCATATTTCAGACGCGCTTCAAAAGAAGTATGGGACTTTAGTTGTACTTCGGAGTACATTTGAAGCATAATTAGCATATTTCAGACGCGCTTTAATAGAACTTTAGCTGTATATTTAAATATGTACATTTCTGATAAAAAGCTAAAGTACAGAAGAAGTATGTGCTTCTATTGTACCTCACTTATACTCCAACAGAGGACTTCATTTGTACTTTTAATATACTTTAAAGATACTGAATTTGTGGCTGGGAGGGTAACTTGTCTCCTGGGATACCTGTCCCCGAGGACATGTTACATAGGGGTAATGTGTGTCCCCCCACCCCACTCCCCCCCTTCCCCCCCCCCCCCCCCGGGGAACAAGGTCCCACCATTGGAAATTTATCCAGATCCCTTATAGCTTTTGAGAACAACATGGATTCAGATCAGCCTGTGCTTATACACAATCTGATCCAGATCCAGACCAGCAGATACTACAAGTTACTAGATTGAACCCTTCTCAGTCCACATTTGTGACCCGTCACGCTAAAAGGGACCTTATCCGAACTTCAAAAATCCAAATTTTGACAAACGTGTCAGGCTCAGCACAGGTCAACCAGATGCTGTATTCGAAAAATGGATGTAGAGTAAGATAGGGAAAACATTCCAGATATCAAAAATTGCATACAAGTGAAAAGTGTCGGCCCTAGTCTGGCTGCGCGGACTGCGCAGACTGACTAGGGTCGATATTTTTCACTCACCCGATAAGGTCCCTTTTAGCGTGACGGGTCACATTTAATTAACCACAGGCTTATCTTGAAACTTTACTTTCCAAAATCAAATGCTATAACGGCCCTTTTTCCAGATTTTTGCTCATTCATATTTGATGAAAGTGTTCCAAGCTAGAATTCCTGAGTAAGTGTTGCGGGCTGCTTATCATGCCAGTCTATTATTATCTGACACTGACTGAAATCTCTGCCAAATTTATTGAAAACATCTCAGTTGTAAGTCAAGATTGGCTACAAGAGATGCTGCTTGGCCCTTGATTGCTCTACTGGACAGTCTATTATTATCTGACACTGACTGAAATCTCTGCCAAATTTATTAACATCCCAGTTGTAAGGCAAGATTGGCTACAAGAGATGCTGCTTGGCCCTTGATCGCTCTACTGTACTGTCTATTATTATCAGACACTGACTGAAATCTACAAGATATTCTGCTTAGCCATTGATTGCCTGTTTTAACAGCCTATTATTATCAAACACTGACTGAAGTCTCTGCCAAATTTATTGAAAACATCTCAGTTGTAAGGCAAGATTGGCTACAAGAGATGCTGCTTGGCCCTTGATCGCTCTACTGTACTGTCTCTTATTATCAGACACTGACTGAAATCTACAAGACATTCTGCCTGGCCATTGATTGCCTTAACAGCCTCTTATTCAAACTCTGACTGAAATCTCTGCCAAATTTATTGTAAACATCTCAATTGTAAGGCAAGATTGGCTACAAGAGATGCTGCTTGGCCCTTGATGGCTCTACTGTAATACATCTATTATTATCAGACACTGACTGAAATCTACAAGACATTCTGCTTGGTCCTTGATTGCCTTAACAGTCTATTATTATCTGACACTGACTGAAATCTTTGCCAAATTTATTGTAAACATCTCAGTTGTAAGGCAAGATTAGCTACTAGAGATGTAGACCAGCCCTAGTCATTTCTGTTTGCTGTATTTGAGCAGGGGTTTTCATTCTCCTAAAAGCTTGCCTCTATAATCCAAGTTCAAGGTTTTCATTGCTGAACAGAAGTATTCTAGACTAGGATGTCATTCAAAAAGGGTCTGCTCGTTTATACTATAACCTTAATACTAGGGTCTGGGCCAGACTACTAGAGATGCTGCTTGGTCCTTGATCGCCTTAACAGCCTTTAAATATCAGACACTGACTGAAATCTCTGCCAAATTTATAGTAAACATCAAAGATGTAAAGCAAGATTAGCTACAAGAGATTGATGCTTTTAAACATAAAAGCAATGAGATACTGCTTGGCCTTTGATTGCTCTACTGTACAGTCTGTTATTATCCGACACTGATTTGAATCTCTGCCAAATTTATTGTAAATACTGAATATTAGCCCTTGATAGCTCTACTGGACTTTCTTTTATTAATGACACTGACGGAAATCTCTGCCAAAGTTATTGTAAACATCTCAGATGTAAGTCAAGATTGGCTACAAGAGATACTGCTTGGCCTTTGGTTGATAGATCAGGAATGAGAACAACACAGTCAGAGTTTGCATTGTTGTGTGGTGCATACATGTAGCATTATCCAAGGTAAAAAAAAGTATGGAATTTTAGCGCTGGTAACTGGAAGTGTTCACTATCTACTAAGGTCCAGTTTTCCATAAATGTTACTATAAATAGAAAGCGTGGGTAGGTTAAGTTTGATACAGACGTCTTTGTGTTAACCCTTTCCCAAACAAGACCTGGTTTTGACGTCCCTATTAGAAAAGGCTTGGGAAAACATTGAAACAAAAGAAGAAACTGCTGATAACCAGCAGTTTCTCCTTTTGTCTCAATATTTTCTATGCCATATTTTACACAAATACCCTCTTTGATAACTTTCATTTTGTCATTTATGGCAGTTTTTGAAGTGGGTTTCCCTAAAATTTTGTTGTTTGGGAAAGGGTTAAAAGGACTAATTAGATCTAAATGAACTTCATTCAAAATTTCCTTGAACAGAAATTATCAAGTCATACAGGTTGACCATACCATATATTTCTGGAAATATTTTTATGCCCCTGTATTGAAAGATGGGGGGCATATTGTTTTACTCTTGTCTGTCTGTCTGTCTGTCCGTCCATCTGTCCGAAAACTTAACATTAGCCTTTTCTCCAAAACTATTCAACATACAAAGCTCAAATTTGGTATGCAACTTCTTTTCAATGATATCTATCTGTTCCATGCAATTTGACCTTTCTCAAGGTCATCTGTTTACCCTTATAAATCCTTTATTCTACGAAAACTTAACATTTTAGAAAAATGGCCATTTCGGGGGCATTTGTGTTTCACAAACACTTCTTGTTTACCTATTTGTTTGTTTGACAACCTAGCATTGGCTTACCTCTGAAGCAGAACTGGTATCCCATTACTACACAGTGACTCCTTTTGACTCCTTACTAGATAATTGTTTTGGAAAACAATGTGGAAAATGAAGAAATTGCTTGTGACAAGCAATTTCTTCATTTTACCACAATGTTTTCTACACAAAAGGACCACAAAAATTTAAATTTTATTCAAACAAAATTGTCGTCTGCAAAATCTTTGAATTTTGACAAGTCTAAAATTTTGCCATTTGGAAATGGGTTATAGAGATCTGTAACCATGCAACCAAAATGAAAATTTTGTGTTGCACCATTTGTCGCAATATTTTATAAAATTGTAAAATTGAAATTGTTTATTTAATTTTGAAAAGGAAATAGCTTAAATTTGGTATTAACTTAAAACCCAATTGTTTAATCAAAGTTATGAAAACAATGTATAATCTCATGTCTGGAAGCAAATGGCTTCAAGCTTAAAAATTTATCACAATACGATTGCTTCCTGTGATTATAAAGAATATTTGATTGATGGTGAGAAAGTGCCAAACCTTTCACACATACCATTGTGATAATAATCCTATATTGTTGATACTGATCTAGATTGATTATCATGTTCTTATGTTCTCAATCAGATTTCCAATATTTGAATGTTAATTTTCATTGGCTACAAAATATTATCTTTGTAATCTTAAATTCTATTGGCTAATTATGATTGTAAATGCTAGGCATAAAATATATGAACTTCTTAGGTTTTCTTTAGAAGAACAGAATACATTAAGAAGTCAGTAGTTGAAATTAAGTCAGTGAATTTAGAAATTGAACTTTAGAATATAAAATTGTCAGTGCTTGTCTTACTGTTGTAATATTGCAAGTATAATAATAATATTGTGTAACAAAATATAGTGTCCACCAGAAATAAAAGAAATATGAAATTGAACATGGAACTTGTGTCTAATTAATTAATGTGAACTCCACTGCCAAGCGAGATAAACTGAACAGTACCACTGTGGCAAACTGGTCCATCCCCAACCAATAGCTGCAGTGGGCAATGTGAAGCGGATCGCGGAAACAACCCTCAATCACAGATCTGTTAAAACAGAGACTGATAGGCATGAATTTAATGGAAATCGGACCTAGTAAAATATTTTAGCTCACCTGAGCACGAAGTGCTCGAGGTGAGTTTGTGTGGTCACTTTTTGTCCGGCGTCCGTCCGTCCGTCCGTCCGTCAAATTTTGGGGTGTTTACACTCTAGCATCCACAAAGTTAGGCAATCTTGATCACACTTGGCCAAAGCAAGTAGGACCATAAGTTCTCGGACAAGTTTGATTATGGGCCTGATCGGATTAGAATGTGCTGAGTTATCTGCCCTTGAATGTCAAAAAATGCTGTTTTTAAGTTTGTTTACACTCTAGCATCTACAATTATTGATCAATTAAGACAAAACTTGGACATAATGTTGGAGACCATAAGATCTTGGATGAGTTCGATTTTCAGTCTGATCTGACCAGAAAGACGACAGTTATGTGCCCTTGAAGTGGACAAAATTGCCATTTTTGGCCGTTTTCGACCTTGTTTACACTCTAGAATCTACAATTATTGACCAATGATGACAAATCTTGGACACAATGTTGGGTACCATAAGATCTTGGGTGAGTTCGATTTTCAGTCTGATCTGATTAGAAAGTCCAGAGTTATGTGCCCTTGAATTTGACAAAATTGCCGTTTTCGGCTGTTTTTGACATTGTTTACACTCTAGAATCTACAATTATTGACCAATGAAGACAAATCTTGGACACAATGTTGGGTAGCATAAGATCTCAGATGAGTGTGATTTTCAGTCTGATCTATACAGAAAGTCTAGAGTTATGTGCCCTTGAACTTGACAAAATTTCTATTTTCGGCTGTTTTCGACCTTGTTTACACTCTAGAATCTACAATTATTTAAAAAAAAACCAATGTTGGGCACCATAAGATCTCGGATGAGTTTGATTTTCACAACGTTATTGACCATAAGTTCATATTCAGTCTTAGTCATAAATATTGATTGAATTGAACAAAAGTGTTGCTCATATCATTTTGGTTCAGGTGAGCGATATAGGACCATCATGATCCTCTTGTTATTTGGGGCATGAATAATCTAGATTTCGCATCACTTATTATCAAAAGTAACAAAACAATCTTTTCAGACCCGCTGTTAATAATTATATAAGTACAGGGTATTTTGTAGATTTTGTAATCAAATGCTAAGCCTAATCAGTGATGAACGAAAGTTAATTAAGCTTGATGTTGACAATTTGCTCCTAGATGTTCTAATTTTAGCGGCGAAAGGTACTTTACACCTATGTACATTAATTGCGTTTTATCGTACTAATTGAAAATTTGGATTGCTAATTTGAAACTTGGCAAAACTGGCTGATTAGATAGATATATTCAAGAAATAGGAAAATTAACCCATTTTCACAGTTCTAAGAAAATGATACCCTTTTCCAACAAGACAAAATTTTGAAGTCCTTAGAAGAAACAGGTTTGAAAAAAACATTTATCGAAAAAGAATAAAATCATGGTGTTTGTGTACATGGAAAAGATGTGGTAATTCTGGTGAGAAGTAATCCAGGAATCTATTGTAAGGTGCTCTAGCCGCTGCAATATGACTGATTAATTTACTGTTAAAAATGGCATTAACCCTTTCCCAAACAAGACCTGCTTTTGACGTCCCTAAAAGAAAATGCTTGTGAAAACATTGAGACAAAAGAAGAAAATGCTGATAATCAGCATTTTCTCCTTTTGCCTCAATGTTTTCTGGGCTAAGTTTTCTACAAATTCTGTTTTATTTTGTACATTTTGTCACCTCCAGAAGCTATCGAATTAGATCAGCCTTAAATTTTGTTGTTTGGGAAAGGGTTAAACCCTATATAAAATTCAAATCAAAATCATAAATGTTCAACTTGGATTGACCACCCATACAGTCGACACTCGTTATCTCGACATCGGATAAGTCGAAATTCCGCTTAAGTCGAAGTGAAAGTCATGCCCCGTCCTCAACAAATAGATATCAAAGTGTTTGATCAAAATAAATTTGAAACGGTTGGGCGATCGACCGAAACTTACCGAAACCGACCGAAACATACCGAAACCAATACCGAAACGGGCCGAATTGTACCGAAACGGCAAATAGAGGGATCACAAAACCTGTTTAAACTTTCAGGGCTAACAGAAAATGCTCGAAAACATATTGATGCAACAGAAGAAAATGCTGATAATCGATAGTTTCTGTGATGTAATTGAAAGAAATGTCAATGTTAGGCTACTAAATAATTTTATAAATGCATTTTGTTGTCTTGAAATCTTGAAAAAGCTCTGGTCTCAAAAAGGACCTCTAACATATTTCTATTTGGAAAATAGCTCAAAGATCGTGCATCGATCTTTAGGAAAGAGGTGAAATTTCCGAACGCGACCATTCATTTGAAATCTGCAGGACACGTGCGTCATTGCAAAAAAGCCAAATTATTAGGGCCTATCCCTTTGAGCAGCGAGTTTGGAATGCTTGTGAAAAAAATAATCTAATCACCCGTTTAATCTAACTACACAATTCATTTTAATTAGCCTACACTAGATTTATCCAGTTTAGCTCTCTCTCAAACAACCGATTGACGTCTCAAAATTCAAAAACATACAAGGTATCGATCAGTGGCGGACCAGGGATTTCTGTTGAAGGGGTTCGAACATAAATGGGGATGTGGGTAGTGTTCATAGTAGTATGTGATTGTTAGATGCCGATTTAAAGATATTTGAAGAGAAAAAAACTATTTCGACAACTGTAACTCGTTTCAAATTAGACCAGACTAAGATTGGACTACACCCTGATGAATTCGCTACATGTCTAGATGAAAACAGTTTCATATTTTGATACCTCTATGCTACAATTCGGCCCGTTTCGGTATTGGTTTCGGTCGGTTTCGGTACATTTCGGTCGGTTTCGGTAAGTTTCGGTCGGTTTCGGTACGTTTCGGTAAATCGTCCAACCCATTTGAAACAAATACAGCCATTGAAATTTAGTAGGAAAAGGATAGAAATTGCTCGTATCGAGCCATTTCTTTCCTTTTCCTACTATATTTCAATCATGGACACATATGATGCCCATCAAGAATGGTAAAATTTCGTTTTCATCGAAAATAATCAAAATCCGATGAGTCGAACTCCGGATATGTCGAGGTATTTTGACGGCCCCTCTGACTTCGACACAACGAGTGTCGACTGGACTTTGATAAATCTTGTTGAAATTTCTTAACAACTTTTAGTCTCTTGTATCAAGCTTTACATTTAGAGAATCTTGAATAATATCTTGTCTGCGGTAATTCTAGCTAGAATTTCACATTAAACTAGAGATTTGAATTAATTTTCACTTTATGGTGAAAGAAATCATTAGAAATGGTGGTTATAGACATATTTTCTGGGAGGTTTAATGGATATTGTATGCTGATGGTGAAAATGATTGTACGCTTTTGTAGCTCATTATTTGCTTCATTAACTCAAAATTACATAAAATCTGCAGAAACTATAGGTCCCTTTCCTTCATCGATAACTGTAGCATTTGACCATTTCTCTGATGTCCCTTATAGAAGAAAACTTGAGAAAATATTGAGGGTAGCAAAAGAAGAAAATGCTGACAACCAGCATTTTGTTAATGTTTTTAATAAAGACCGATGGATATTGTATGCTGATGGGGAAAATGATTATATGCTTTTGTAGCTCATTTTTTCGCTTCATTACGTCAAAATTACATAAAATCTGCAGAAGCTATTGCCTATTTTGTCCTCTTTCCTAATCATTGAATAATTACATCATTACTCAAGCGAGTTTTTAATGGGCCCATTCTACTATAAAGACTTTCAAATTAATAAATTTACTTTTGAATTTACCTAACAAAGGCTTGTGAGGGCTTTACTATGAAACAACTTAATGCTAAGTAACTAGGTGCTGCTGTCTTTCTAAATACTAGTAGCTTTCAACCAATCAAGTGACTAATTCAATCACTTGCTTATATCTGACAGTTTTTAACATTAAAATTGTAATCTCTGTTTCAACTGTTATTGACTTTGGCATTTGGGAAAGGGTTAACCCATTACCAAACGACCAAAATTTGGACATGTCCAAATTGAAAGAAGCTGCAGACTACATTTAAAAGTTGATGAAATTTTACATTTGTTGTCTTTTTGGGTAGAAAACATTGTGGGAAATGAAGAAATTGCTTGCCATAAGCAATTTCTTCATTTGCCACAAGTTTTTCCAAAGCCATTACCTTATAGGGAGTCTAAAAGAGTCATTGTGTGGTAATGAGTTAATTATAAAGATTATTTGAGTAAAAACTCAATGAAAAACCCATATATCCCTCAATTATTACTAATGAAAGTCAGCTCACAGGTTGTCCTTCTGGCAGAAACTGTGTCTTTGACCTATTTCTGTAGAAACTCGGCTAGATATTCCATGAAATCTGAGTTCATCAGATGTTTCCAATACAGAGAGAGAAAACAGGCAGCAGGGGTTATTATCCTGCTAAATTTGTCTGAACGAAATATAAAAAACTGGGGCATAAAAACGACTTTCAATGATATTTTGCTATCCATGAGAAGCTATTTTCGTAATATACATAAAGATTTTTTCCTGTTTTTGCAGGAAGAGTTTTATAATAGGAATGTTTTGTTGCTTTGAACCTGCCTTTACCAGTAGATTATATTTTCTTAATCAAATACCCGATAGTTAAGTCCTCAAAACTTGTTTTTGAGTGGTTACCTTACTCTGTCTGGAACTAGCCCTGGTTTTAATGTCCCTAAGATAAAAGGTTTGGAGAAGAATTGTGGAAGAAATAGAAAATGCTGATTATCAGCGTGGAGAACATATCATTTTCTCCTTTTGCCTCAATACTTTCTTTGCTATATTGTACACAGTTTAAAGCTTTATCAACATCCATTTTGCCGCCATCACCAATATCCAACTGGACCAGTCTCAGTTTTGGTTCGAATGAGTTAACCCTTTCCCAAACGACAAATTTTAGGGTGATCCACTTCAAAAACTGCCACAAATGACAAAATTGATGTTATTAAAGATAGGATTTATGTGAAATATGGCACAGAAAATATTGAGACAAAAGGAGAAACTGCTGGTTATCAGCAGTTTCTTCTATTGTCTCAATGTTTTCCTAAGCAATATCTATAGGGACGTCAAAACCAGGTCTTGTTTGGGAAAGGGTTAAGGGCAATGAACCATTGCTCAGACAGGCCCAAGATCTCGATCAGTATGTGTCTAAGTCAAACTGAAATATGTATACCCTTTCCTGAATAAATATATATTGACTTATATAGACATATATTGGCAGACAAAATGATTCTGACAGACCAAACAGTTAATCCGTAGCATGTTTAGACATGTGTGTCAATAATTTGATCTACCCACGTCAAGTTAATTAGTTAGATCACAGTCTGTCTGTAAGAACAATCAATAAAGTAAACAGGAAGTAGATAAATACAAACTGGTCATCAATTATACACTATCATTGACAGTATATTGAATACTGGATCAGATAACCAGTGCACTAGCTGTACCATGGAGTCCGAAGTATCTAAGATCTTGCATAGTAGCTAATTAAATTTATTAAGGTTTACGAACTGAGAATGAAAACACCACTTTCTAGCCATACGAAATACATCGAATTGCACACACTATAAAATACACTTCACATAAGTTGATTCAACGTGCCGGATTTCAAGATTATGATTCAAGAAGAAAATAATTTGCAAATATTATTTTACTCTATATTCATATGCAAGGGAGGTAATTTTGAACATTTTTGTCAAATATTTCCATAAGTATGCATTAATTAAAAATTCTAAACCATACAAAATGCTTATGGTTGTATTTGGAATGGAAAAGCAACACAGTTTAGGAATTACTGGCACTTTTAAAATTTCGCCTCTGGCTCTGCATTTCATTCTCAGTTCGTAAACCTTAAGTCAACTTCAGAGGCCTGTATTATCAACAATCTTGTGACCATGTGATCTTTCCATCGTTGTCAATTCGGGCTTGAGATCCGATAGACACTTTCAGGTTAGAATGGTTAATGGGACGGGTAGTAAGTTCATGCATGCTCTTGAGGGCATCAGGAGGGTAAATGGTACAGATAGATAGCTTCAACTGTGTCTATTTCTAAGTCTTGTATGACACTAAGTCTTGGTTTCCTGATTCTACAATGTTTTGTTTCATTACAGGGTAAACATTGGATGTGGGCCTGCTGAAGAGCGAGTGTTACTGACAGGATTGCATGCTGTTGCTGACATATTCTGTGAATGCTGTAAAACCACACTCGGATGGAAATATGTAAGCTAACCCATTATAGCTCAAGATAAATGACCAGAGCCACGTTCTTTAGAGCCAGATTTCTTGAGATTTCTTAAGATGTTTTAGGATAAAGGGCTCTTTTGAGCAAGATTTTTAAGATGATCACTGGGAGCCGCCATTGCTCTATACTTCTTTCGGAACCCCTCGGTAAATTCTGTAGAATCTATATGGGGAGAATTGACCGAGTTGTTCCAAATGTTCCATGATTCATAAACCACGGAGTTCCAAAATGCTCCATACTTCATACAAATGATGTCATCATGACGTCATTTGTATGAAGTATGGAGCATTTTGAACATCTCGGTCAGAATCTAGGTCTTAAAAACGCTTTATCAAAAACATCTTAAGAAATCTTTAAAAATCTCGCTCTAAAGAACGCACCTCAGGTAGAACAATCCTAGCTATTTGCTAGGGATGCTCTGCCAGGTCATTTATCTTGTCAAGGTATACCAAGTGACAAATATTTAGATAGTTGCAGATGACAATTTCAATTGGATGAAATTTATCATTCTTTGGTCTTTTTGCAGAGAAAACATTGTTGGAAATGAAGAAATTCCTTGTTGATTTGTATAATTTCTTTACTCAACAATTCTGCCATAAGTTACAAGAAAACATAATAAACAAGACAAAAAACTGGTTGGACAGACCAATTTGTTCTGTATGGCTGTGGAAATAATTTCGGTGTCAATGGAAAAGGATTAAGTAGCCCACTGATATGATTGTTTCTGTCATAGATTGTAACAAAAGATAACAAACAGGACACATTCAAAGGGACTGTTACACATCTGAAAGAGACTGTGGAATAATTTTCCAGTAAAAAACCCACATAAACTTTGTTGGGTCATCTGTCCATGAATTTGTTGTGTGGAAAAAGGTAGAATAAATTTCTAAGAACTCCTAATATCAGTATTTCTGCCTTTAGTTATTACAAAACATGATAAACTGGACACATACTCACAGACCCAGCAGACCAATTTGTTCTATATGAGACTGGGGAATTATTTTCTAGTAAAAAACAACCACATTATTCTCGTGAGGTCATCTGTCTTCATTTACCTGAACAGTTTGTTCAATCTTTACCAAATTATTGTCTCGGTTATTTAACCCATCTTGTCATACTGTTATTATTTCACATCAATTCTGGTCCCAGTTGTGTTGCAATTATTGGGATGTTTTTATTCTGTCTTAAACCGTTTCCACATAATGATGCATTTGCTGCCACACGATATAAAGACATAGGAAAACATTGCGGACAATGAAGAAATTGCTTCATACATCACAGTGTTTTCTACCCAGAAAGATATAACACTTTAAAACTCAATATGCAATACTTGGAATTTGAAATGATGTAGCTCTCAAAATGACATATTCTATGTTTTCTCTGTATGGGATTGGGTTAACCCTTTCCCAAACAAGACCTGGTTTTGATGTCCCTGATAGAGAATGCTTTGGAAAACATTGAGACAAAAGAAGAAATTGCTGATGATCAGCAATTTCTCCTTTTGCCTCAATATTTTCCATGCTATATTTTACAGAAATCCTGCCTTTATCAACATACTTTTTGACGTCTGCAACGGTTTTCTAAGAGGAATCGTCCAATTTCTGTCGTTTGGGAAAGGGTTAAATTAACCCTGTTTATTTTTTGCGTATTTCAGGAGCATGCGTTTGAGTCGAGTCAGAAGTACAAGGAAGGCAAGTTCATCATCGAGTTGGCCCACATGATTAAAGACAATGGGTGGGAATAGTCCAGGGACACGGCCGTATATACAGACATGGGCGGAGTTATAAAATTATACACTTGTTTGAAATCTGCTGTCGTGAATTTTCTCTTTTGATTTGAAAAATAGAAAATGAGCAATTTTGGTTGAAATTATGATTATAGTCATCAATTTATTGTTTTGATACTAAATTTTGATGGCGTGAAAAGTCCATTTGCATTCAAATACAGAGACATTTATTTGATTGTTTGTTTACCAAAAATTGATGAAAAAAATCTTTTGTTCAAAATAAATTGTCATTTATTGCTTTAACCCTTTCCCAAACAAGACCTGGTTTTGACATCCCTAATTGAATAGGCTTGGGAAAATATTGAGGCAAAAGAAGAAACTGCAGATAATCAGCAGTTTCTCCTTTTGTCTCAACATTTTCTATGCTATATCATACATAAATTCAATCATAATCAACATCCATTTTGCTATCTTCGGCAGCTTCTGAATTGGACTACCCTAAAAATTTGTTGTTTGGGAAAGGGTTAATACAAAACTTTGATGACAGAAAATTTTAGGTTCAAAATAAATTGACATCAAATGATCAGTTTGATAACCAAAATTTGTTAAACCCTTTCTTGAACAAGATTGGGTTTTCACGTCTCTATTAGAAATATCTTGGGAAAACATTGAGACGAAAGAAGAAACTGCTGATGACCAGCAGTTTCTTCTTTTGTCTCAATATTTTCTGTACCATCTATACACAAATTCTATCTTTAAAACATACCTTTTGTTGTCTGCAGCAGCTTTTAAATTGGATTATCTTAGAAATTTGCTGTTGGGGAAAGGGTTAAAAAAACTGAAATTTGTTGACTCCGCCCGTCTGTATGGTTGCCTGTCTGTCAACGATCTCTCTTTTATCACATTCCCACTATAAAATACTTTTTCGTCTTTCAATTTTGGATAAAAACTTTTGGAAAAAAGAAAAACTTGGAGCTGCATCATTGTATTCTCATAATAGATGTTGAACATACTACCAACGACAGAGTAAAAGGTTTCCGTATAAGTGATGAAAATTTGGATTAATGATAAAAATGATTCAATCAGAAAGGATTTTTTTGTGTTAAAGCAACGTATTGTTCAAGAATAAGTTGACATTGTGTTTGCTGATGCAAAGAAAGGTTAAGTTGCGCATTACGAAAGTTATGTCTGGAGCGAATATAAGACATGAAGTCTAATATTAGACATGAAGTCTGATATTAGACATGAAGTCGGAATGTTCATGTTGAATGAATAGACAAAATCAAATACACATCTTAACATAGTGCTGAAGTGGACAGTGACTAATGAACAGATTCGAATGGGAAAAAGTAGATATTGTTGTGGTTACGACAGTTTAGTCTGAAACAGATGTAAAGACGAGAAACAAGATGTACACATATTAGTGGAATTATGATGGCATTTGAAAAAGGTGTAATACAGTCTGAGATGTGATTATATCTAAACTGGCAGTCAAAGACTATTTGAACAATATTTGATGTTAAAGAAGAGGAATGAAGTGAGCGTTCACAAGAGAATTAAACTGGTAGATTATTATTGATATGATTGCAGTTTCGTGGTACAAAAAATGCAGACAACAATTTGACAAGGTGGATGATAATAATAGATAGATAGATGTATTTCAGTAAAAAAGAGTGCCTATGACCTGAGACTAGTAGGGGCTGTATTCACCAACATTTCTATATTGATTGTCTAAAGTAAAATTATTGTACGAGCCTTCTGATTGGATGAGACATATGCCTCGGCCAATCGGATGGGTTGTTGTGTGATTTTAAAGGTATTCTTTGATTTAGACTGGTTTGTGAATACGACCTAAGAGCAACATATAAGAAGGGGTGATAACTTTCTGAAATTTCTATTTCAAATCCAAATCCTATGTTGTGGGTACTCATTTGAATTATCTTGGCGAGACAATTTTAATGAGTACCCACAAAATAAGGTTTGATAAATATTTAGTAAAATATTTCATTTTGAAAAGCCATCACCCCCTCTTATCTGTAGCTCTGAGAGAAAAAAGAAGGACTGGTAAAATGTGATGAGGACATTTATAATGATGATGATGATGATGATCTGTTGTTAATGTTGTTGTTGATGTTGTTTGCAAGACTTGTTGTGGATTATTTGCATTGCTCCCTCGAAGTTTGAAAAGAAAGGCAGGTGGTTTTGAAACTTTTGTGTAGATTGGTTCTTTCATTATTTTTCTCTCATCGAAGAATTCAATTTGCCAAGAAGGGAGGTGGCATTAAAAATTAATGTGATAAATTATCAGAGTGACAGATAGGAGGAGGCAAAGGCATTTTAACCCTTTACCAATCAACAAAATTTTAGGGTGGTCCTATTTAACCCCTTACCACACAATGACACTTTCTGACTCCCTACAAGATAATGGCTTTGAAAAACATTGTTGAAAATGAAGAAATTGCTTGTAACAAGCAATTTCTTCATTTCCAGCAATTTTTCTAGCCAGAAAGATCAAAGAATGCAAAATTTTATTCAATTCATATTGTCGTCTGCAGCATCTTTGAATTTGGACTAGTCCAAAATTTTGTTGTTTGGTAATGGGTTAAAAGCTGCTCTAGATAACAAAATTGATGTTAAGTAGGAAGGGATTTGTGTACAATGTAGCACAGAAAATATTGAGACAAAAGGAGAAACTGCTGGTCATCAGCAGTTTCTTCTTTTGTCTCAATGTTTTCCCAAGCCTTTTCTATTTGAGATGTCAAAACCAGGTCTTGTTTGGGAAAGGGTTGAACTTCAAATCCAGACACTATGTTTTGGATACATAGTGGAATCATTTTAATGAGACAATTCCAATGAGTTCTTACAATTTGGGGTTTTATCAAAATTACAGTTCTTTTGTAATTTTGATTAAAAGCCATAACTTTCTTTTATCTGGTGCTCTGAATAGGCTAAGGGTAGAATTGCAGTATATTTTTTGTATCTTTTGTGTGCATATTTATTTTTTGTCTCTGAGTAGTTTAGTATACATGTATTTTGCTGGAATTTGATATTGTTCACTGGTAGTTTCATTATGTAGCAATGTGTTGAACCTTAAACAGACAACAAAATCAGTAATAGTTTTCTAGATGACAAAATATTAGACTAGCTCATTTTGAAAGACATTTCTAACAAGAAATAAATGAAACATTAAACAAGAAATAAATATGTTATACAGTAGATATCTTCATGGAAGAAGGAAAAATGCTGACCATCAGGATTTTTCTTCAGTTCGGTGATCATTTCTCTAATTGTGTGAAGCAACTATTGCATGGGAAAAAGTCATTTTGCAAAGTAGAGATAAATAAATGAATCAGAATGTGTCTCAATAATTAAGATACATGTGTCAGAAAGAGTTAAGAAATAAAATGACTCATTGCGAATTTGTCATTTAAATTATGAAGCAAAATTTTGTTGTCTTTTGAAGTTCAACATATCACTTTTCAATTACTCAGAGAGTATGCTAATATTGCAAATAATTGCATCAAAAATTGAATTTTAAATAAGAAATGAAATTCATAAGTTTAGAAAATGAAATTATTAAGACCAAAACCCATTGATTTAAATATTGTATGGAGGTAAATGCATCATTGTTTTCAATGTTTGAATATAGTGCTCTTGTTAGGGAGCAACAGATAAGAGGGGTTGCAGGTAATAACATGCATAAATACAAAAATATTGTTCATCGTTTCTCAAAACCTATATTGTGGGTGTTCCTTTGAATCATCTCAATGAGACGATTCAAATGAATACCCACAACATAGGGTTTGGATTTGAACTAATTAAATTATAATAACTTTACCCCCTCTTATCTGTTGCTCTGTTTGTTTTGTTCTTCTTGAATGTGCTATGTGACTTTGTTGTTATATTTATATCTATTGTGTGCTCCCGGTCTTGGTATTAATATTGACTATATTGTCCATTTATTTTGTGTGCTATATGGAAATAACAAGAGCTAAGATTCCTTCATTTCTATAAGTTAATTAGATCCCCAACTTTAAGCCTGGTTCCAAAATAACAAAATTGAAAGAATATAGATGAGGTTGAAAATTGCAAGCAGATTTGTTTCTCTCAAATTTTTGTCAAAATCCAAGTTTTTTGCTCTTAATTTAGAAAATTTAAGTGTTTCTTTGGATAGGGATTAATTATTATCTAGATCAAGTTTTTGTTGAAAACAACCTCAAATTTTTCTTCGGTAAGGGTTTGAAAAATACTTTTTAACCCTTTCCCAAACGACAAAATTTAAGGCAGATCCAATTCAAAAGCCGCTGCAAACGACTAAATGGGTATTCATAAAGATTGAAATTGTGTGTGATATAGCCAAGAAAATATTGAGACAAAAGGAGAAATTGCTGGTTATCAGCAGTTTCTTCTTTTGTTTCAATGTTTTCCCAAGCCATTTCAATTAGGGACGTCAAAACCAGGTCTTGTTTGGGAAAGGGTTAAGTCTACCAAATTTGCCTTCTGCAAGAACCATGTTGAAAGAAAATGTTAATACATATAAGTGCTGTTTGCCATCTTGAAGCGGGTAATTTTCAGGTCTGCCTTTGGCAACTATGGTTCTTGAGGGAAATCAACTATATATTGTGACTAGATATGGGAAAAAGGGCCTTTAACCCATTATTGCACAGAGATACTTTTTGACTCCCTCACAAGAAAAGGCTTGGGAAAACATTGTGGAAATTGAAGAAATTGCTTGTGAAAAGCAATTTCTTCATTTCCCACAATATTTTCCACACAAAAAGAGTTAGACAAAAAAAGTAAATTTTCATTCAGTTTTAATTGTCGTCTGCAACATCTTTGAATTTGAAGCACCCCAAAATTTTGTAGTTTGGGAAAGGGTTAACCCCAGCCCAAACTGCAAATTTTTAGATTCCAATTTCAAAGCTGCTGCAGATGATGAAACGGATGTAAAAAAAGATAGACTTTTTGCGAAGAATATATTCAGTCAAAAGATGAAAATGCTGATAATCAGCATTTGTCTTCTTTTGTCTCATTGTTTTCCTTAAGTCTTTTTTATGGTGGACATTAAAACCAGAAAAGGATTAACCCATTACCAGATGATAAAAATTTAGACCAGTCGAATTTCAAAGATATTGCAGACGACAAATTCAAGTGCACGGAACCAAGCATTTTTAGCTCCACTGGCCTTTCAGGCCAGCGGGCTATTGTCATGGCGGTGTGTCCGTCGTGCGTCCGTCCGTGCGTGCGTGCGTGCGTGCGTGCGTCCGTAAACTTTTTCTTTAAAAATCTTCTTCTCAAAAACTACTGGATGGATTTCAACCAAACTTCACAGGAATGATCCTTGGGTGACCCTCTCTCAGATTCCTTCAAAGAATATGGATTGAACCAGAATAACCTGAGTTATCTGCCCTTGAATGTCAAAAATAGCAGGTTTTGACTTTAGTTTTCTTCTAAAATCTACAAATAGTGCACAATCAACACAAAACTTTGACAGAATGATGCTGACTACAAGATCTTGCCTTGGTAAAATTTTCAGCTTGATCTAAATTTTACATCATGAGTTATGTGCCCTTGAAATTGACAGAATTGCCATTTTTGGCTGTATTTTGACTTTGTTTTCACTCTAGCAACTACAAATATTTACTAAACAAGACAAAACTTTTATAGAATGATGCTGACTATAAGATCTTGCCTTGGTAAAATTTTCAGCTTGATCTGAATTTTATAGCATAAGTTATGTGCCCTTGAAATTGCCAAAATTGCCATTTTCGGCTCTATTTTGCTAGTTTTGACTTTAATTTTACCCTAAAATCTACGAATACTGACCAATCAAGACAAAACTTGGACAGAATATATTTAAGCGTTATATGCTGCCTGGGTGTAATTTTCTGCTTGATCGGAATCTTACATCATGAGTTATGTGCCCTTGAATTTGACAAAATTGTCATTTTCGACTTTGTTTTCACTCTAACAACCACAAATGTTAACCAATCAAGATGATACTTGGAACGAATCTTGTTGACAACAAGATCTTGCTTATGTGTAATTTTCAACATGATCACACTGTTACAATCTGAGTTATGTGCCCTTGAAATTGATAAAATTTCAGTTTTCAACACTTATTCCACTCTTGAAGCCACGAATATTGACTAATATAGACAAAATTTGAACAGAACGATAGTGACCATAATATCTTGCATGTGTTTAATTTTCGATTTGATTTTAAATATTCATACTGAATTATGTGTCCTTGACTTTGGCAAAATCACAGTTTTACATTTTATTATCGCTCTAACATCCCTAAAATATTAGTCAATCATTTACTTTCTTTTTGCATTGACCACATGATTGCTGCTTTTGACTTTGCTTTTGCTGTAAGAAGCACAAGTATTCAAAAATCTAGTTAAAACTTGGATTTAATATTAAAAAAGAAATTCAGGCCTGTGGAGCGATTCAAGACCTTCAGGTCTTTCTAATTTGGTCTATTTTGGTAGAAAACATTGTGGTAAATGAAGAAATTGCTTGTGACAAGCAATTTCTTCATTTCCCACAATGTTTTCAAAAGCCTTTATTTTTTGGGGCATCAAAACGCGTCACTGTTTGGTAATGGGTTAAATGGCATCTGAAACTTACATGAATCTAGATCAGCCTTCGCATATACGCAGTCTGATCAATATCCATGTTGTTCTCTCATAGCTTATTTGTTTTTTGTAACAGGGCCACGGCCTTAGCGCAGTTGGTAGCGCATCTGACCCTCATTCGAGAGGTCCCGGGTTCGATACCCGGCCGCGGCTAATACCCTTTCTGACAAAATTGTCACCCACCAATGGGTTTGAAATCGTTAACCTAAGTGGGCGAGCAGCTGGAGGCTCGGTACAGGTGTTGTGGTAGTACTGGTTTGAGAAACAACAGGAATCCATGGGTAGGTGCTCCAGCCGCCGTGATATGACCCTGGTAGTTGAAAACGGCATAAAACCCCAATAAACTCAAACTCAAATTCTTGTAATAACTGTTTCTGCCAAAGAGCAGACTGTATTTAGGCTCAGAACGACCATAGGGGCCCTTTTTCCATGTCTCCGCTTTGGTATTCATAATTCATTTTTCATTCACTAGGTACTACCATTATTGAATTTCTTCATGTTTGATTAGAATTTGTTTTCAGTTTGCTGTCAGAAGTCTATCGCTGTAATTGTTTTATTGAGTCTGCATGAATTTCTTATAAGATGATTGTTATAGCTCACGATAAATGACATGGCAGAGCATTTCTAGTTATAAGCTAGAGGTGCTCTGCAAGGTCGTTTATTGTGAGCAATATATTCAGCTGTGATGTTTAGCCCTATCCCAAACGACTAAATTTTAGGATTGTACAATTTGAAAGCTACTGCAGACTAGTGAAGGACTTTGATATAGATAGTACTTTTGTAAGATACATCACAACAATATTGAGGCAAAAGGAGAAGCATTTTCTTCTTTTGTCTTAATAATATCCCAAAGCTTTTTTAATGAGGGTGTCAAAACAAGGTCTTGTTTTGGACAGGGTTAAACATGAAGCAGTCATTCAGAGCAACAGATAAGAGATTACAATGGTTTTTAAAATGCAACATATTTATAAATGATCATCAAATCCTATGGTGTGGATACTCATTAGAATCGTCGGCGATTCAAATTAGTACTCACAACATAGGGATTTTACTTGAAATAACTAAGTATGAGTACCTTTTCTGCCTCTTATCTGAAACTCTGGTTATTATAGTGTTTCACAATTATGTTAATAATGTGAGTTAGAGTAGTTGTTCACTTTTCTCTCAACATTTCATATATTCATGTTTTCTCCATCCAAACATCATATTCTATTCATTTTAAACATTTCATGTCCCATCTGAGCTTTAGATTAGAGGGATTAATTTTGGGATTCTACACCCATGCTGATCTGAGCTAGATAAAAATTAATGAGGCTTGATCTGGTAAAAAAAGGGGGGTCCTTGTGGTAAGAAGTAAACCTTAAAAGCTTGTTTATTGGAGTGTCACCGCTAATTTAAGGGCCAGCCGGTTTGGGCTTATGAGACACTTTCTTCTGAATGCACAATAATCAAACTGGTATTTGAAACTAACCTAGACCCAGATCAGAGTGACGCATGGGTCATGATAAGGCAGTGCTTAGTTATGGACTGAATGAGTCCATAGAGGTTTTAAATGCTATAGGGGCCTTTTTCCAAGTAATTGGTATTACCCTTTCCCAAACAAGTCTGGATTTTGAGGTCCCTGATAGAAATAGCTTGGGAAAACATTAAGGTTAAAGAAAAAACTGCTAATAATCAGTAGTCTCCTTTTGTCAAAATATTTTCTGTTCTAAATTGCGCACTTATTCTCTCTTTATCAACAACCATTTTGTTGTCAGCAGTTGCATTTGCATTGGATCACCCAACAATTATGTCGTTTGGGAAAGGGTTGAATATATCATGTTTTGTTTGGCTCAATCCCTCTATTTCTCTAATCTATTGCTCTATCATTTCTATATTTCTCCACAAGTAGCTATGACCGAGTAAAAATAACATATTCATGTATAATATGAAGCACCTAGTAGTCTTTCATTTGGTTTCGATGAATTATTAGTCGTAAACTCTTCAGGGCAAAATTTTTATGTAAATGTACCGTATAACCAAGAAAGAATCAATTTGGCTTTCAAAATGCAAATGCTTTCATCTATGATATTATCAATTTTGCAAGTTTGTGTTATTTGTCAGCATTTAACCCATTTCCAAACAACAAAATTCAATTTTTATGGACTTTTTGGTTAGAAAACATTGTGGGAAAGGAAGAAATTGCTTGTCACAAGCAATTTCTTAATTTTTCACAATTACTTCAGTCATTATTTTGTAAGGTGTCAAAAGGTGTCAATATATAGGAATGGGTGAAATTTGTAGATTCCATTGAAGCTTGGTTTGCCCATTGCATTATGTGACTGCTCTGACATGAAACAGTACATCATACAAAATGTTATAATTCGCATATAATCCCAAGTCTCGTTTGATATTGGATTGCTTTGTGTACAAATTTGGATGTTTTTTGCTTGTTGGTGTATGTATTTCTTTATTGTGAACATAATTATGATGGGGTGAAAAAGTTTAGTATGGTTACATAAGTAAAGACTTTTGGCTGTTGAAATTCAATAGGTTCTTTACTGTGATACTCAAAGATTTCATTCAAAATGATACAGATTACTTCGTGATTTAATAAAGGTTCAACTTTAAACTACATGTAGCCATGTACATTCAGCCTTATAGGAAATTATAGGAGAGAAGGAGTAAAAGGCAGCAGTAATGCTGATCCAAAATTGGTATTTGTAAGATATTTCAATATGATTTTAACTTTAAAATCGCTGATGAATTATAGTTTGAGTAATTCAGCTTGGAAATTTTGTCCCGTAGTTAGAGCTCTAACTGTGATATGAAAATTAACATATCATAGCTTTTCAACGAAAACCCCATAACTGCAGCTTGTTTTAAGCTGCAGTTAGGAGGTGTTCGTTGAAAAGCAGCGATATGAATTTTCACCTACCCATATACATGAATGTGTTTTCTGAGAAAATGTGGGTGAACTTAACTTTAAACCTTTATTAGTTATTATAGAAAATTTATAAAAATATGATGTTGGTTGACATTTCAGCCAATCTTAGAACTAGGCTGAAAATTTATTTGTATGATAAAATCTTATGTAACAAAACTTTTTAGACCATTTGTATTTTTCAAACATCATTTATTTTATTTTCCATGAACAACATACATTTCTTTTCAACAAAAATCTCGTAACTGCAGCTTGTGTCAAGCTGCAGTTAAGAGGTTTTCGTTGAAAAGCTGCAATAAGCTTTTGGTATTCCTATTTTGTCGGAAAACACATTCTGGATTTTATCTCGTAACTTGTGGACATATTTCTGACCAAGAAATACTCATTCACAAACTATTATCAGATTATGGTTTTGTAATTCTCATACAAAGTCTAATTTCAGATTATTTTATTATGCTCCCCGAAAAAATTTCGGGGGAGCATATAGTCGCCATGCTGTCCGTCCGTCCGTGTGTCCGTCCGTCCGTCCACAGCCATATCTCAGCAACCCTTGCACCAAATTCAATGAAACTTCACATGTGAACTCCCTGGGTCAATACCTAGGAACCTTTTTCTCCGTTTGTAAATTTAAGGCTGCGTCATGGAAAAAGGGGCCTTAGTGTAAAAATTAGTTTTTCTCTTATTTCTCTTCATCTAATAGGCAGAATTTAATGAAATTTTGTGCTTATGTAATAAATAGGATGTTCTAGACCATATTCTATAAATAAAGTGTGTACAAAAAAGCTGTCATGGGAAAAGGGGGCTTAATGTATGATAGTTTTTATTTTGTGACAAACACTCATTCGGGGAGCATAATCCGTCTGTGACGGCTCTTGTTATCATTGAATTACAAAATGTGTGCTATAGAGTGTTTGTTTGGTGTATGTTCTGTGATTATATACTGTTCTAGTCAAATGGCGTCTTCAAGTTGGGTTTGTTTCAATTTCTGAAGTTTTGTAAATCTTCTTAAATGAATACATGTAGATTTGCAATCAATGCTTACAAAATACACAAATTTTACAGTTTCCCTTGTGATAGTAAAATAAAATTCTAATTTCTCAACCTTCAAGCTTTAAGTAAAATTAATTTAGTTTTTCACTGGAAAAAAATGCATATTATAATTTACTTCAGAAATGGCTTAAAGGTCTGTGTGATTGTTTTAAATGTGATAATTGTTTAGACGTATGATTCTTTTAGTTTTTGATGAAAGTTTATTGTTTGTTTCTTATTGTTTTGAAGTGGTTTTGAATGTTTATGAAAGTTGAATGTAACATACTGCTAAAAGGAATGTGATTGTTGAAGAAAAAAATGCTTTGATTTATTGTTGCTTTGATTGAGAGAAAATTATGAGTAATACCAATGACTTTTGTGCTAAAAATAGACTGGGTTTACTGTCATGTTTTGATAAACCGTCTATTATGAAATCTCGTAACTACGACTTGAATCAACCCGTAGTTACGAGAATTTACAACAACACCTACAAAATACAATTGTTTGTCTAAAATTATCTCATGGTTTACTTGATAACATCAAACCCTATTGATAGATCATGAAAGTAACTAACCTAACAAGCAGAGGCACATTCTTTAGAGCAAGATTCTTAAGATTTCTTAAGATGTTTGGATAAAGCATTTTTAAGACCTAGATTCTGACCGATGTGTTCCAAATGCTCTATACTTCATACAAATGACGTCATGATGATGTCATTTGTATGAAGTATGGAGCATTACCATGGTACCATAGAGCATTTGGAACAAATCTGATAATTCTCTCTGATCTTACTTCTACAGAGTTAACCGAGGGGTTTCGCAGGAAGTATAAGGTAATGGCGCCTCCCATTGAGCAACTTAAAAATATTGCTCTAAAGAAGGCTGTATCCTAATACATCTTAAGAAATCTCAAGATATCTCAAGAAATCTTGCTCTAAAGAATGCGCCTCAGATATGTGTGCAGATGTCAGACTGATTGTGTCCTAGGCTTTATGCAAGAAAAAGGACAGGAGTATTCTACTCTGTTCATGACTGAGTAGAATTGATGGAATATATCTGTTGTCACATTGAATATTGTAACTTGTAAGTTATGTTGTGCAAGCCCGCATTTACACATTACAGACAAATTGACTTTGTAAAGTATGATGTAAAAAATGGTAATGACATTTGAAAATTTTTAACATTAGTTTAAGTTTTTAAATGTCATTACTTCCTTTTTACCTCAGCACCGCTGTCTTTACTGATGTCCTGTAATCTATCTAGCTTAAAAATAGTTTATGGTGATGTTGAAAAAAAAATATCAATTTGAAGCTGATCATTTCGTAGCTTTTCAACGAAAACCTCGTAACTGCAGCTTGTTTTAAGCTGCAGTTACGAGATTTTCGTTGAAAAGCAGCGATATTATTTGTAATTGGATGACAACATTTTGTGACAGTTTTGATTTAATCTGATGATCTAATAAAATGAAGTATGTAACAACATGAGCAAGAGGTATATCATCCACCATATGACATAGTGCTGTATATGTTTTGTGCTAATAACCCATCCCACATCATCTGTCTGTCAGTCTGTCTGTCTCTCAAAATCATCCAATTGTCATATCTATATTTATTTTTGATTTGTACATTTCTGATGTGTATGTAAAGCTTATCGAGCTATTTGCCTATTAAAATATGTATTGATATAAGTCACTTGTTTCTGTTGTCATTTTACAGAGCTACAGATAAGCGGGGGATAAAGACATTTCATCTTTGTTATTTCAATGCAAAACCCTATGTTGTGGGTACTCATTTGAATCGTCTTTGTTGATTCCAATGAGTACCCACAACAAAGGGTTTGATGAACAATAAAATGAGATGTCACATTTTGAAAAGTGTTTATGCCCTCTTACTTAGAGCTTTGATTTAATACCAGACCTGTTCTTCACATTCCTTCTTGACGCAGTTGGTAGCATATCAGACTCCCAGTCATGCGGTCCAGGGTTGGATCTCTGGTGGTGAGGAATATCCTTTTGAACAATTTTCTTCCACCCATAGGTGGATATTCATAAACCTAAGTGGTGGTGCAGGTGAAAGGATGTTATGGTAATACTGATAGAGAATCTACAGAAATATGTGGTTTGGTGCTCCAGCTGCCATGATGTGACCGAATTTCTGTTTAAAATGTTGTATCCCCCTTCAACCCATAAATCAATCATTCAACGGTCATATTCATAATGCCATCTGCTGAGATAAGCAGCTAACAGCTTGAATTTAGGTTAATGTTGTGTTTGTACTGTTAGAAAACATCCCAGACCAACTGTGTCAGATGCAATGTATCAATAAGCCAAGTTTGACAAACAAGACTTTAATGGTATCGACATAATAATGCCTTTTTTTTCACCATACTGGATAGCTAAACTGGTACCCCGTCGTCTCTCTGTAAAAGATCGATAGATCTAGGGGCAGGGTACCAGTCTACTGGATAGCATATATGGAAAACATTGTGAAAATGAAGAAATCGCTGGTCGCCAGCAATTTCTTTATTTTCCACAATGTCGTCTGTCTCATTAGACCAAAAATATCAAATTTCATTCACTATGTACAATGGAAAGTTTAACCATAAACAGGTATTTAACTATTCAGTTAACACTGACGGAATTTAATACAATTGGATCCAGGAAAATATGTTTAGATGCATTGGACTATCTGCAAGTGAAATACAAAACTGAAAGTTTGTATAATCACTTTCACAAGCAAACATTGCTTTTGAAATCCGAATTAGAGAAGGCTTCAGAACGACAACAGAGAAGAAAAATGATAAAAAGAAAAATACTAGGAAATAATATATTTAATTTCAACGCTCTCTTTAACAATCCCATGGTGACGAAATAATTAGCAAAACATCAACAGAAAAGAAAAAAATTCTGGTCACAGGTATTTACTCCTGTCCATGTTTATGCAAACTTGGTTGATTTCTTCCAATATGTCACAAAACTGTTTATAGCTCAATAAATGACATGGCAAGAGCTAGAGATGCCTTGCCAGGTCATATATCGAGACCTATAATAGAGATCGGTTTTATCAAGTAAACAGTGGCATATATTCGGACAAACACAATTTTGACACTCTTTATCCCTTTCCTAAACAAGGCCCGGTTTTGACGTCCATAAAAGAAATGGCTTGGGAAAACATTTAGACAAAAGAAGAAACTGCTGATAACCAGCAGTTTCTCCTTTTGCCTCAATATTTTCTATACTTGATTGTACACAAATCCTATCTTTATCAACATCCACATTTTCCTCTACAGCAGCTCTTTATATTGGACCATCCTAAAATTTTATCGTTTGGGAAAGGGTAAAACATAGATAGAAATCGGTCTATTTTTAGCACAATGTACAGTACTCACAACATTAGCTGCGATATCGTAGCCACAAACTTGATGATTGTTATTGGTTTGTGGCTATGATTCCGCCTTTTTGCTTCTTTGGAGAAAGGCAAACAAGTGGAAAATACATTTTCTTGCATAAATTTTTGAACACCAACATAATTATCTTTTCAGTAGTAAATCCCGTAAAAACATATTCCATGTCGCAAATTTGGTAAAAAAGTATCAACTGAAATCGTTTTGAATTTTTTCTTCCAACGGTAATTTCATGTCTCAGTAGAATAAAATGGGTGGGTAGTCCGCTTCAAAATTAATTTAAACTTTAATTGTAAGTGATTTCAACATAAACTATAATGGATTGACAGAAAAATGGTTAACCTGTAGTCAGGTAACATTCTTACGACATTCAACAGCTTTATTGTGAAGTTTGACTGTGCTAAACTTGCTGGAGCACCTGCTCCATTGCAACAAATAGGAAGGAATTGTAATCGAAACCCTGATCAAAATTTTAAAAAAAGGTTTCGGTTACATTATTGCAACTACTCACAACATACGTATATCTCCATTTAGAGACGCCGCGGCCATGGCGAAGTTGGTAGCACATCTGCCTCTCATTCGGGAGGACCCTGGTTCAATACTCGGCCGCGGCAAATACCCTTACTGACAAAAAAATGTCACCCATCAATGGTTTGATATCGTGAACCTATGTGAGGGCGCAGCTGGAGGCTCGGTGGTAGTACTGGTATGAGAAACGACAGGAATGCATGCGGAGGTGCCGCGATATGACCTTAGTAATTGAAAACGGCGTAAAAGCCCAATAAACCAAACCAACCCATCTAGGGGTGACTGCCCTTTAAGTACAGTTAGCAATGGAAGGGAGGTAACCTAAGAAAATTAGAGGTAAGAAATGCAGGCATATTCTCCCCTGCTCTATTTCGACTCACTCGACTATTTATCAATGTATTTCTCTACCTTTCTTACCGTGCAACACGGAGATAAAAAGAGAATCTGTCAACCTTGTACGTGTGTGTGTGTGGTGGGGATCTTAATAACAGATAGGATACTATCTTTTATAAAATTGATACAAATGACACTGTTAATGATGTATCCTCACAAACTATCAAAGAATCAATCACTGAATGTACAAATTTGATCGATGCACATACGGTTCATAAGCCTAGAAAAAAATAAAAGTAAAACCTATGTTTCAACATTGAATACCGGTATAGCGTTTTGAGGCGACAGTTCAAAAGAGCTAAAAACTTGAGACATAAAGTAAATTCTGTCGAAAACTACACAGTTTTTCGCGGTAACCAAGAAACTGAGAGGATTTCTTAATACTGGGTTTCTTTATTCAAGACAACGTTTTCACATTTTGTGATTCACAGTATCATGTTATCTATCTATCTATATATACTGCCTAACTCCCCTTTCGGGTATTACTGGCAGGTGCGCGTCTGTTCTGGAATAAAAACTGTTAGTCATAGGTGATGGTGTCAATTAAAAATATTGTGAATGTTAGTTTAAAAGATCTGATAAAACATTATGGATTTTCAGGGACGGCTAACTATCTGAAAAGAATCGAGACTCTTTTTAAACGCTGCAATGTCAGGTTGTTGTACTATTGATTCTGGTAGGCTGTTCCAAAGTATCACTGTGTATGGAAAGAAAGAATATTTAAAGAAGGAAGCATGTGTGTGGATCTGTCTGAAGGATGCTGTGTGCATGTGTCTGGTTGTCCTAATTGGTCTTTCAAGATAAGCTGGTACGGGCACTGCAACAAAACTATTAACGATCTTATAAAACATAGTAACTCTGGAAACGTCTCGTCTATATTGAAGAGTTTGCCAGCCAAGCTCCTTCTGCATGCAGGTGACACTGTCATAGAAAGAAAAATTATTTTGAACCCATCTTGCTGCTCTACGTTGTACTTTTTCCACTTTGTTGATATAGGTTTTTGTGTAAGGGCTCCAAACAGTTGATGCGTATTCAACCTGAGGTCTGACAAGGGTTTTATATGCTGTCTCTCTGATCTTCTTATTTTTGGTCTGGATGTTTCTGCGGAGGAAACCTAAAGTTTTATTTGCATTTGATGTTATATTGTCAATGTGCTTGTTCCATGAAAGATCTCCAGATATAGTAACTCCAAGATATTTGGTATTGTCCACAGTCTCTAGCACTTGTCCATGTAGCCTGTAATCAAAGGAAATCTTTTTCTTCTTTTTAGTAATATTAAGGACAATGCATTTGCTGGGGTTAAACTCCATTTCCCAATTTTTCTCCCACTGCATTAACTTGTCTAGATCTTCTTGCAGGGTGATACAGTCTTGCTTGTTGTTTATAGCTAAGTAAACGACAGTGTCATCTGCAAACAAACGAACTTGGGAGGTGATAGTATTAGGAAGGCCATTAATATATAAGAGAAACAGGAGAGGACCAAGCACCGATCCCTGAGGTACTCCTGACGTGACTGGAACTTCGGATGAGCATCCACCTTCTAAGACTACTTTTTGTGTTCTGCCTATAAGTAAAGATTTAATCCACAAAAGGGTAGCATTGTTTACTCCATGTTCCTGCAATTTATACAAAAGTTTTAAGTGGCTAACTTTGTCAAAAGCCTTCATGTTTAAAGATACCCATGCTTCTTGAATTATTGTATGGATTGGTCAACCTATAGTAAATGGGTAGATCATTTCTGTACAAGGAACATTGTGGTGAAGTCCAATCAGTCCTTCTATATGAAGTCTATGTAACTTTACCTAGCCACACTTTCCATTTGTAACAACATTTATGGCAAACAGGAGTTACAGGTCCTTCATAGTGAAAACCGTAGCATACTAACGCAGAACTTCCTTTCTTTTGGCGCTAGATGTTGCAATACACCACACATCAATACAACCTCTGACTGTCCCCATGTTGTTCTGATCCCGGAAAATCTAGCACGGTCTCTCTAAGACCAATGAAACTAGAATATCACTGAAAGTAATCATACCCCCCCCCCCCCCCCCCAAAAAAAAAAGCGCAGTTTGTGTGCATTTTGAGAAGTTGGTCTCATTTGAACTGGGAGCTGTTCAATTGGGAAATAGAGCTAACAAAAAATCAACAGACCAAACAACACATGTAAATGTTGCAAAAAAATACCAATTTTCAAACAAAAGGACATAGCTCATTTAACAATCCCCAAGCCCTACCCTGCCATGCTGATATTTTTCAATAAACCAAAAATTCACAACCATGTATTGAAGACAGTCAATCAAGGTACATTCCTGTAAGATTTGGTTCAAATTTACCGTAGAATTGCTTTTTTAAAGAATTTTCTCATTATTTCGTCAAGTCTGTTAAGCCCTGCCCTGTCATTACCTCCGTTTTTGCAAATCAAAAATTCACTAACAAATTTTGAAATAAGTCACGAAAGTGGACATTCCTGCTAATTTTGGTAACAAAACACTGACTCAAAAATTCATGATCAAGTTTTGAAAAGAGTCACCCAAGGAACATTCCTGCCAAGTTTGGTAAGAATTGGCTTATTAAGGAGATGATTTTTGAAGAATTATCTGACAATTTCTCGAAGTCGGATTAGCCGCACCCTGCCACACCCACATTTTTTGACAAAGCAAAAGTTCATGAACATACACTGAATACAATCACTCAAGGGCCATTAGTGCCAACTTTAGTTCAAAATGGTCCAATAATTGATTTTTAAATAATTTTCACATGATTTCTCTAAATCCAATAAGCCCCGCCCTGCCACGCCAACAATTTTTGACGAATCAAAAATTCACGCACAAGTTTTGAAAAGGGTCACCCAAGGAACATTCTTGCCAAGTTTTGTAAGAATTGGCCCAGTGGTTAAGGAGGAGAAAATTTTTGAAGAATTATCTAACGATTTCTCGAAGTCCGATAAGCCCCGCCCTGCCACACCCACATTTTTTGGCGAATGAAAAATCATGAATATACATTGAATATAATCACTCAAGAGTCATTCCTGTCAAGTTTGGTTCAAATTGGCCTAATGATTGATTTTAAAGATTTTTCACATGATTTCTCTATGTCCGATAAGGTCCGCCCTGCCAAGCACACAATTTTTGACAAAATAAAAAAATTCACGATCAAGTTTTGAAAAGGGTCACTAAAGGAACATTCCTGCCAAGTTTAGTAAGAATTGGCCCAGTGGTTAAGGAGGAGAAGATTTTTGAAGAATATCTAACCATTTCTCGAAGTCCGATAAGCCCCGCCCTGCCACGCCCACATTTTTTTGCGAATGAAAACATCATGAGCATACATCGAATACAATCACTAAAGGGTCAATCCTGTCAAGTTTGGTTCAAATTGGCCTAATAATTGATTTTTAATGATTTTTCACACGATTTCTCAAAGTCCGAAAAGCCCCGCCCTGCCACGCCCACAATTTTTGACAAATCAAAAATTCACGAACAAGTTTTGAGAAGGGTTACTAAAGGAATATTCCTGCCAAGTTTGGTAAGAATCCGACCAATGGTTGAGGAGGAGAAGATTTTTGAAGAAAAACCAACAGACGGACCAACAGACCAACAGACAGACAGACAAGCTGACTCCTATATACAAATGTACCCCAAATTGAATTTGGGGGGGGGGGGGGGGGGGGGGTATAATCATACTGTTGAATCATTCTCCTTCTTCAATATTACGATTGCTATGGTCACATCTGTCTTAAAAATAGATTTAGGTAATCCAACCCTAATGGGATTTGCGCGACGTCGAAATTATGCGGGCGACGTCGAAATTATTCGGGCGAAGTCGAAAACATTCGGCGATGGAACTTTCCATCGCAGAATGTTTACGACCGCGCCCGAATAGGTTCGGATACGTAACGACACCACTCTAAAGTATCTGATATTTTATGAATCTCAAGATGGCCATATTACGGATATTCTACCTTAATATTCCTTTTACAATAATTATTTGTGTTACGGTAAAAGTCATACATGACACTGGGCAGGATGGTACCAAATTTGTGTAAAGCTAATACCGAAATATGTTTTAAATCTGCTAAAGATCATATGACAGCATTGACAAATGATTTAGCACTACTAGTATCATTGCACTCCTTAATGTCATTGACCAAACAAAAATAGGGAAAATAGTTTGAGACGAAAACTAGAAAAATAACCAACAAACACGAACTTATTATCACGAGATCGTTAAATATTTCCGTCTTAAAGCACACTTCAAAAGGGTAAGCATAACGTCGGTGTAAATGCAAAACCTCGTATGTCGGTTCTAGCGATTTTCAAAGTACAAACTTGTGTGTCCAATTTAGACAATTCTTGCAGGTTTTGAGATATTTTTACCGATCAGTATCAATGATACCTTATTTATGAACAATATTTTCAAATTTCAATTAAAACATTTCAGTTTGGGAAAAGTTATTACACATTATTCCTTCCCCTTTAAAATTTTCCGAAAACGAGATACGAGGTTTTGCATTTACAACGACGATAAGACAATATCAATGTTTTTAGTCTTTCACAATTAATATTGACATAAAATGTTGCGGTGCATAGCAAACTATGAGTTAGCCCCGCTTTAACTGTCTTTGACGTCCCACATAAAAATCTTTGGAAAATATTGAGTAAATAGAGGAAAATGCTGATAACCAGCATTTTCTCCTTTTGTCTTAATATTTTTGTGCTACATTATACATAAATCTTATCTTTATCAACCACCTTTTGTCATCAGCATTTTTTTAGAAAGGGTACGCGCACTTTTTGTGTTTGGAAAAGGGTGAAATATGAAATTCTGGGCTCTTATGAAGCCTATACACTTTGCATAGCCTACTCTGATCAGGATCAAGATAGCATTTCGTCCTATTTAGCATGTACATGGCTCTAATACCATTATAACATTTTCTCATAGACAATACATTGACGCTTTCCCAAACAACCTCAAAGTGACGCTTATTGACGCCATAAAAACATGCGTGGGAAAACATTGTGGAAAATGAAGCATTGCTTGTGACAAGCAATTTCTTCATTATCCATAATGTTTTTCTAACACAAAATGCAAAGATTTTTGAAATTTCACCAACTTGAAATTGTCGTCTGCAACACCTTTCAAATTGGAACAGTTCAAAGTTTTGTCGTCTGGTCATGGGTTAACCACTCGTAACAGATCCTTTTAAATTTGAGATAATAAAGAAAGCGCTGATAACCATCATTTTCTCTATTTATCTCTGTTTTCTGTACTGCTTTGTAGATATATCAACATCCGTTCGTCTTCTGCAGCAGTTTTCAAATTCGAATAGACTTTTTTCAGTTTTTGAGAAAGGTTAAACCTGGCATGGATTGCAATAAACATGACGTATATTGTATTGTTTGATTGCATTCGTTCAATAATATATACATATAATTATAAATCTATAAACGTGACTAGATCAAATCTTTGTCTTGACCCTTTCCCAAACGGTACTATTTTAGGGTGATCAAGCTTTAAAGCTGATGCGAACAATAAAATGGATGTTGATAAAGCAAAGGATGAAAATGCCGGTTATCACTATTTTCTCCTTTTTGCCTTAATATTTTTTGCTTCAGTTGTATTACATCGATATTTCTGCTTTTGTAGATATTTAGGCCTATTATATCGCACACGATTCCTTTAAAACTGGAGCACATTAAGATTTTGTCGTTTGGGAAAGGGTTAAATAGCCTTAATAGACAAGGCGTGGGTAAAATGTTGAGGAAAAAATAACATTTTCTCTTTTTGTGCCAACACTTTTCTAATATTTAAAACAAATCCTGTAAATAACATCTCTGGTCTGTTGCAGCCTTTTTTTTTTAAAAAAAAAATGGAAACAGAAAAACTTTCGTTCATTTGGGAAATGACTGAGAAAATATTAAGGAAGTGCAGACAATTGAGTATAGTGGAATGTGTAGTATTAGTCCACTTTATTTGATCATAGTGCTATTTTGTTTATTGGCAACCGAAGATTCGACAATACATTGTCGCCTTTCATCAAAAACCTCGTAACCACAGCTTTAGCAAGCTGTAGTTACGAGATTTTTTTTTATGAAAAACGACGACTTATTTTATACCCTGTGTAAATCTCTTTTATCTAGTGTATAAGTAATTCGTTTCTTTTTACGCAAAATGGTCCTTCTTGAAACAAACAGGAAATTGTGCAATTACTTAAAACATTTTGTCAATCGACCACGACTAGATTCAGCATACAACGAAGGTTCGCTTATATTTACAACACGACCTGATCTATTTTCTTTCAATGTTTTAAAATGGGCTTGTTTGTTTTTTTTGTCATCTAAAGGAAATGTCAATGAAACAGGACATCCTTGTCCAAAACAAATGAGAATTTTTGGGTCCACAATGGAAATAAGAGATCACAGATATCTACTATTATACTATTATACTGTGATATTTTTTATCGTTTTGTCACCATTTTTTACCAAATAAAATCTTTAATCTAATTTCTCGCCCCTGCTAGTTACAGGGAAAGTTTGAGGAAAATTGGTGGAAATGAAGAAAATGCAGATTATCACCGGCAGTGGCCGATAGAATTTGAAGGGACAAGGAATCGCTACAAACACTAAATCGGGCTATATTCACAGCTTTCAATAAATCTGGTAGTATATAACCGAGTTAAAAAAGGTTTTGAAGTAGATACGGCGGGAAAACACCATTGCTATTTTGAATGCGATTTATAGCGGACGAGAATCGACCTGGCAGAGCAGCCCATGCTAATCGAATGGAATGCTCTGCCGGGTGAATTCTCGTCCGCAATACGACCACTAAAATTTGGTTTGTCGCTAATAACTTTTTTTATCAGCTGATTTTTACAAGATCGACCACATCCGATTAATCAATGACACATTCCAGCATTGTCTGCTTAAAATCAAGTTCAAATCGGTCGAGTATACAACATTATGATTGTATATTCATCCGGCATCATAGAAAAAGAAGAAAATGCCAATTATATTTTTGTTGGCAATGTCTTTTAAATCGTAGAGGGTTGAAAATTTGTCTTATTTGAATTAGTAAATTAACCTACATTTTGCCCTGACAATACCACGTTTTGTTATATGATCTCGACTGTTCAATAACTAAATTCTACATGTTTAAATATAAAGTAGAGAAAATGGACATTACAAAATGGCTAGTCGTGTTCGGATTTTGTTTGATACTAGGTTAGTTTCTTGTTTAACACTTTCACAAACAAGACATGGTTTTGGGTCTATTGTAGAAATAATTCATCTTTTGAAAAACATTGAGGGAAAAGAATTTACTCATAATCAACACTTTCTCATTTTTATTCAATATTTCCTTTACTATATGCCATAACACGCACATTTCTACTTTTTACAAAAATTGTTTTTGTCGTTTGAAACCGTGCCCTGGATTCTCGAAAAAACTTAAGTACATACTCATGAGTACATGCTCAGCTTGAATGGAATACTCTCGAAGGTTGAATGGTATTCGATTTAAGTTCACGTGGATTTCGTGTGATTTGAGTACGGTGCTCAGAATTGAGTCTGAGAACGTTCTTAAGTTTTTTTTGAGAAACCGGGGCCAGATCTACCTTCGTCATTTTCCGAATTGTTTCCAAACAAGCAAGCTGATGACCACATTTTTTTGCCTTTTGTGTCAATATTTATATATACTTTTCATGCAAAATTATATCTTCCAAGTTGGAGCACCCTAAAATTCCGTCATTTTTGAAGGGGTAGTGCAGATTTTCTTGATATTTTTTAGCGTTTTACGTGTCCTGCTTTATTCAAAAACCATCATAAACTTCGCGTAATATGCTAACTTTTTATTATGCTAACTTTCTATCAGACAATACCTGGGGTTTGACATCATTTTTGAAGTCATAAAGAAGAAAAAGAAAGTAGGCCTACCATGAGAACCAGCATTTTCTTGCGTTCTTTTATTATTTAGGTTTTGATTATCTTTAGACATGATGTGGACGAACCGCTAAATCATACGTATCTACTAAAAGAAAAAAAAATAAGCTTCATGTTTCTTGCATTCGATTAAATTAAGATTCTTTTTGACCAAATAGTTCAATTATATGTCTGGATAAATGACCTGGCAGATCATCTAAAGCTAATATACAGCTATTTAACCCTTTCCCAAACAAGACCTGGTTTTGACGTCCCTAATAGAAAGGTTTGGGAAATATTGAAACAAAAGAAGAAACTGCTGATAACCAGCAGTTTCTCCTTTTGTCTCAATATTTTCTGTGCCATGTTTTAAACAAATCATATCTTCAATAACATCCATTTTGTCATTTGTGGCAGTTTTTGAAGTGGATCACCCTAAATTTTATCATTTGGGAAAGGGTTAACGTGAGTTGTACATAGCTATAGAGGAATTTAGACCCAGTTCGCGGAAACTGATATGTTACAAGTACAAACAGCTCCACGTCACCATCCATCTGAATGTACGTGTCTTCCCATAGACACGCTGTGTAGACGCAACGTAGCTTATTGTGTCACTCCTCAACGAAACGGCCCTATTAAATATATAGTAAAATGGGTCAATTTGGCAGCTTCTAGCTTCTCTCAGAAGTCTTTGTGGCGCATTTTACTTAGTCTGCTTAATAGACCATTCATTTGTCTTTGATTAAATACCAAGAAAGTGGTATCAATAGCACCATCAGCTAAAATCACGCACCCGTGAACACAGCCACCCTTGCAATTTGCCATCTCTTTTGGAATTTGCATGTGACACACCCCCAGGAAAGGTCACGACCGCGCAAGAAGCTAGTTCCCGACAAATTCATTAAAACACATCCTAGCAGTACACTGATGGTCTGCCAGTATGCAGAACCACATTTCATGCATCTGCCTATTCTATAGACACAGAATCAATGCAACAAAAGGAGCGAATCAGTTTTTGACGGAACTATGTTTGTATACTACGACCCGGAAGCATTTCCCGTTGTGAAGTGTCTCCTTATGGAGGAGACACCTAGGTTGTCGAGAACGCCGAAGCACTTACTGTTACTTTCTGTGTATATTTGAATATCTCTCACATTCCAGAAATATCGGACGGGAAGCGTTGCTATAGCAACAGACGTGGATTTTATTACCGGTGTGATAGTACAGAGAAATGTTGTAGTTCAGAGTCATATCCTTGTTGGTAAGATACCTTGTTGTTTAGAGCTACACAGGAAGAGGGGTATTGAACTTTTCAAAAATGCAAAATATCCTTCCGTGTTCGTCAAACCCTTTGTGGCGAGTACTCATTTGAATCGTCTCGTTGAGACGATTCAAATGAGTACCCACAACATATGGTTTGGATTTAAAATAAAAAAAAATAGAGTGCCTTTTATCCCACTTTCATCTGTTACGCTGGTGTCTCTGGTTGTTATTACTATTGCATGTAATAAGTAAGACATTTATTATAAGTAGGCCTACGAATTGTGAGTTATCATTGTCATGGTAACATTTATAAGTAAAACATTTTAGTTTCTCCAACAACGGCAACTATACTTAGAGCCAGTAAGAGGTAAAATAAGTATACCCCCTTATTTTTCCATATTGTCAAATGATTAATAATACATGTATGTGTACACTATTTCAAACTGCACAGAATATCATTGTTGGTTGATGCTATCTTTTCTTCCTGTCCAATCGTCTGCCCTACCGTCTGTTGTTGAGGGCTTTCAAAATACAGCAATACTATGCTGGGTCTCAAACAATTTCTTTATTTTCCAAAATATTTCCCAAATGCCATTATCTTGTAGGGAGTCGAATGAAGTCATTGTATGTTAATGAATTAATTAAAGTTTTTTAACAACATTGGGGCAGTCAGAGTTTGCATTTTTGTATGGTGCATTGCATAATCTAGGGCCAAAAAGAAAAGAATTTCAACGATGGTACCAATTTTTTCACGATCAATTATGGTCCAGTTTCCCATTAATGTTACAATAAACGTGATTGGATGGTCAGTCAGTTATAAACAGATTCGATATAGAAGGACTAAATGAACTTCATTTGAAATTTCCTTGGACAGAAGTAAACTAGCTATATTATGGAAGCCCTGGAGGGTCATTTTGCATTTTGAATTTTGACTTTCTACTTTTGACTTTCGACTTTTTGAAAATGAAAGCACTGGGTCATTTTTGCATTTTGAGTTTTGACTTTCTACTTTTGACTTTCGACTTTTTGAAAATGGAAGCCCTGAAGGGTCATTTTTGCATTTTGAGTTTTGACTTTCTACTTTTGACTTTCGACTTTTTGAAAATGGAAGCCCTGAAGGGTCATTTTTGCATTTTGAGTTTTGACTCTCTACTTTTGACTTTCGACTTTTTGAAAATGGAAGCCCCGAAGGGTCATTTTGCATTTTGAGTTTTGACTCTCTACTTTTGACTTTCGACTTTGCATACACGCCTTGTAGAGAGTCAAAACTCAAAATGCAAAATGACCCTTCAGGGCTTCCATTTTCAAAAAGTCAAAAGTCAAAAGTAGAGAGTCAAAACTCAAAATGCAAAAATGACCCTTCAGGGCTTCCATTTTCAAAAAGTCGAAAGTCAAAAGTAGAAAGTCAAAACTCAAAATGCAAAAATGACCCAGTGCTTCCATTTTCAAAAAGTCGAAAGTCAAAAGTAGAAAGTCAAAATTCAAAATGCAAAATGACCCTCCAGGGCTTCCATACTATACAGCTTCACCTTTCCATGCGACATTCCTTGACTTAACCCTTTCCCAAACGACAAAATTTTAGGGTGATCCACGTCAAAAAGTGCCACAAATGACAAAATTGATGTTATTAAAGATCGGATTTAAGTAAAATATGGCACAGAAAATATTGAGACAAAAGGAGAAACTGCTGGTTATCAGCAGTTTCTTCTTTTGTCTCAAAGTTTTCCCAAGCAATAACTATTTGGGACGTCAAAACCAAGTCTTGTTTGGGAGAGGGTTAACCAGTCTGTAAGATTATTCTGTTTAATTTTCAGTGACGCCAACACGTTATCGACGGGGGTGATTATCGGCGTGGTGATTGCTATTATCGTATTTATCATTATTATAGCGCTAGTTGTCTACCTTGTATATCGGGCAAACAAGAGGAAACGTTCCATAGGTGAGTATACACGATTCAAAATCTTTTATATTAATGATGGGCTAGACCGATAACCCGAAATAGGTAAATCAGCTAGATATCGTAGACTTTTTTTAGAAAGAATTTAAACAATTTGATACCTCACATACTTAAAGAGGAATGCTCCAGTTTTTCAGAACACTCGGTCATTACTGTAGAAAATTAAATGTTTCGCACCATATATGTTTCGCTTCCATATTTTCAACTATATTACACGCCACTACAATTTACCATTTTCGACGGTAAAAACGTATTTATTATGCGAAACTGATTTCCCCAAGATGGACATTGATTATTTAGAGCAAGACAGTTGTAAGTGTGTATGCAGTTACCACTGTTTTGCGTCATTTTATTCATGTGTAGCTGATAAAAATTGCTGTAATTCACTAACAGTGCGACGACCTATACATTTTCTTTTTGAATTATTGCTAGGACATGTTGCTTAATAAAATGAGGGAGTTTTATCAAATTCTATTATGCAGAACTTTTCTTCAAAATTTCCAAAAATATGCAAATTTTGACATACAACATTTCAGCTTCGTTGATTTAACTGAACACGTGAGCATGCTGTTTTTATACATTTACGCGTTTATGATAGCACATATGTTGAGTTTTCTGTTCTTATTAAATGTAACACGTTACTTTAACCCATTACCAAACGACAAAATTAAAGGGTGGTCCAATTCAAAAGCTGCTGCAAACGACAAAAATGAATGCTTATCAATATTGGATTTAGGTACAATATAGCTAAGATAATATTGAGGCAAAAGGAGAAAATGCTGATTATCAGCACTTTCTTCTTTTGCCTCAATGTTTTCCAAACCCACAACCTATAAGGGACGTCAAAACCAGGCCTTGTTTGGGAAAGGGTTAAATCCGTTTTCGGGACTAAACGATGATTATACAGCATTTATTTTAGCATTTTAGTGACCTTGTACAGGTGCAAGAAATCGTGCATTTTTCGCTGTAGGGGTATGTGATACGAATGCCTATTAAATTCAAACAAGATCGATGACCATCCATTTTTATTTTATATAACATTCCCCCTTAAGGTTTACAAACTGAGACAGAGGCGAAATTTGAAAAGTGCCAGTAATTCCTAAACTGTGTTACATTTCCATTCCAAATACAAACATAAGCATTTTGTATGGTTTAGAATTTTGAATTAATGCATACTTATGGAAATATTTGACAAAAATGTTCAAAATTACCTCCCTTGCATATGAATATAGAATAAAATAATATTTGTAAATTATTTTCTTCTTGAAGCATTATCTTGAAAACCGGCATGGTGAATCAACTTATGTGAAGTGAATTTACAAGCGTGTGTAATTTGATGCATTTTGTATGGCTAGAAAGTGGTGTCTTCATTCTCAGTTCGTAAACCTTAAAGATAAAACAAAACTACGATTCTCGCTTACGATCAATGACCTGGTAGAGAATATCTAGCTAGCAGCTATGTACAGATGCTCTGCCAGATCATTTATTGTGAGCTATAATTTTGAATGTATTATTAGCATGACGTTTATCATTTCTTTTAACATTTTCCCAAAAAGACACATTCTTGACTCATCTAATTTGAAAGCTGATGCAGACGACGATTTCCCCAAAATTTTCAGTGTGAAATAAGGAAGAATCAGCATTTTTTGGCCAACTTTGGGGGTGGGGGTGGGTGGGGGTGGGCGCTGTTCCTATGGGCCTGGTACAAAATATCACAGAAAAGGAACATTAGATATGCGATAATGTAATTAAAAGGAAAAGCCAAGCCATTTTTCAATCTAAATACAAATGTACTCATTTTTCAATTTGAATATCTTGTAATTCTTAAATATATTTTGTATACTGTATAGGACAATAAATTGGACCGGGATCTGGAAAAAAGGCCCTCATGTCTTTTGAGAACAATATGGATGCAGATCAGTCTGCGTATGCACAACCTTTTCAAGATCTATGATGTTCTCGATTAACTTTTTCGTGCATGTAGCTGTTGTAAGAGAAAGGCATGAGTACTGATCAGGTTACTCTTAGGAACACGCCGATCTGTATCCATGTTAAATTAATGTTAATCTTAGCCCTTGTCCTGCTGAGTATTGATTTTAAACTTTTCAATAAATTTAACTCATGTTTTTGCCGCAGCAATTCAGTGGAAAGCAGTCAGTGTAGACTAAGATCAGACTGCACGTCTGTGCAGGCTGGTCTTAGTCTATATTGCCTGCAAAAGCTTCTAATACAAAAGAAAATTAACATGAACAGAGTTGGAGTATTTAAAGGCTATAATTACCCTTTTTCCTAATCCTGGCTCAAATCAACCGGTCAATACCAGAAAGTTTATTTAGTCGGAATAATACAACTGGCCAGCTATTGACTTTAAAGATTACGTTAACGTTACATTTCGATGTTTTTCACCAAAAACCTCGTAAGTGCAGCTTGTTTTAAGCTGCAGTTACGAGGTTTTTGTTGAAAAGCGACGATTTGCAGTCATGTCCCGCGGAAATAAAACCTATTTCACCCATATTACACCTATTGTGAAGCATTTATCATTTTCCATAAAAAAAAAAAAAAAAAAAAAGGGGGGGGGGAAGATCAGTCCCTGGTTTCTCGGAAAAAAAAAAAAAAAAAAAAAAATTAAAAGTACATGTATACCCATGAGTATATGCTCAACTTCAATGGAATACTCTCCAACGTTGAAGGGTAGACTCCTATTCGACTGAAGTTCGCGTGGATTTCGTGTGTCTGAGAACGTAGTTTTTTTCGAGATACCGGGGCGAGGTTAGATATCCCTAATAAACGAAATCTATGGGAAAACATTAAGACAAAGAAAAATAAAGAAAGTACAAAAGACCTATGATGAAATAGAAATAAGACATAGATGTACTGAAATTCAGCATTTTCAAAACAGGCTCTGGTTTCTCGAAAAGACTTAAGTAGGCCTACATACTCATAAGTATATGCTCAACTTCAATAGAATACTCTCCAACGTTGAATGGTATTCGATTGAAGTTCACGTGAATTTCGTGTGATTTGAGTACGGTGCTCAGATTTGAGTCTGAGAACGTACTTAAGTTTTTTTTCGAAAAACCGGGACCAGTTCTTGTTTGGGAAAGGCTTAGGTCCTAAATTTTAAAATATTTTATTTTGATCGATGTTTTTCAGTTACGACCACCACAGTGAGTCGACCGACAGTGCAGACGTTCCAAACCACGACCTACACGCAGGGATACGGGATGACCCCAGGTCAAGGTCAAATGTATCCCCCGCCCACACAGCCGCAGCCCCCACCATACAGCGACCCTGTATACCCACCCCCGCCACCTACATATACCGGATAATATACAGTTGATACTCGTTATGTCGACATCGGATACGCTGAAGAAAATCTGGTCCCGTCATCATCAATGTGTATTAAACATGTTAAACGAAACTATTTTGAAATAAATGTAGCTATTAGAATATAGTAGGAAAAGGAGAAAAATGCTCGACGAGCGATTTCTTTCCATTTCCTACCATCCTAACCCATGCTGCACTATTCCACCTCGGAACTTTTTGAAACCCTGACTACGAATCTGATTTTTATAATCACTGTTATCAATACAGAAAAAAGAAACTTTTAAGTCGAACTTTAATCGAATTGTAGTATAAATGTTCATACATTTGTAATATTCACATATTTGTAAATCGTTATGTTTGAAAAATAAACAAATTCGTTAATCATTATTATTGTAGAACTCTATGTTCTTTTGACAAATTCTTAGTCTTCTTTTAGCGACCATGGACTTTATGTCTAGGGATCTAATGTCACAGCCATTGCCGACGTCATCTTCGTCGTTTTTTTAGCGCGAGATTTTCAAGATTTCTTAAGATGTTTTAGATAAAGCGTTTTATATACGAGTTTCTGACCAAAGTATTCCACATACTCCATGCTTTATACAAATGACATCATCAAATAGGCCCTATGGAGCATTCGGAACAACTGGGTCAATTTTCTCAGATATAATATGTTTGTACAGAATTAACATAGGGGTTCCGCATGAGGTAAACAGTAAGTGCGTCTCCCATTGAACTGTTAAAAGTTTTGCTCTAAATAACGCTTTATCTTAAAACATCTTAAGAAATCTCAAGATATCTAAAGACAATCGCTCTAGAGAACGCGCGTCTGATCTTTGATCGAAGAACTTAAACATGCAGAGCATTGGTACTTCACACATGGCTACCTCATACCAAGACATATTACTTGGAATCGTGACCTTTGACCTAGTGACCTTGACCTCAGAGTTTAACGTTTCAAAAGCTTCAATCAAGCATTTTTCATATGCCCTATCAGGGAAATAGCCCTGATATTTCATACAATATGCAAAAACATATTTCGGAATAGAAAGCATTGAGAGAAGGAGAAATTCGAATTTATCAGATTTTACTCCTTTTCCAGCGGTGTCTTCCAAATAGTTCTTTATAATGGAAGTCTAAACTAGCCATTGTTTTAACAATGGTTAAACTTGTCAATATTAACGAAAGAGGAGTCATGAACGACATAGAAATCTGATTTGATTCACCAAAGTCGGAAAGGGTGTAGCGATTCCAAGAACATCAATAGAATGTAACCTACGTGCGTCGTAACTTAAGCGTCGTTTGTAATCAACAAAATATCGATGCTTTTCAACAAAATCCTCGTAACTGCAGCTTAAAACAAGCTGCAGTTACGAGATTTTGGTTGAAAAGCGACGATATTCATTATTTCATTTCATTCATATATATACTCAGCAAAAGAGCTAACGCATCACTTTTTAAAATTGCATAAGTTCTTTATTGTCAAAGATTTATATTTATGATTAGGCATATATTTATCCCACAAGTTTCTGCACTCATCCATAAAACTATTTCCAAGTGTTTTTTTTTCTTATGTGACCGCGTCATACGAAAAATGGGACCAAAAAAGTTTTTCGGCTTGTGTAACTTGTAATCTTTTTAAATCATTTTTGTTTGAATTGATTTTGAAATCTGGTTTATTGAGGAATTGAAGTCTGAAAAAAATAATTCCTTAATATCTTACGTAACAAGGGCTGTTTCGCGGACAACGTAGCTCACATAGACACGCCTATTTAAAAGAAAAGAACAATTTTTCAAGGTCACAAGGCCAAATTTTATGGTCTCAGGTGAAAGGTCTCTGTGGGACCTGTCTATGTGTGAAATATCAAGACTGCATCTCATAAAGTTCATAAGATATAGATCGATACGTTTTTGTCTACGTAACCGACGTCGCCGTCGACGCCAACAATGACACCAACGACGCCAGTGATGTAACACTACCTCTTCGGGAATGAATTACGCACCTACAAAAGCGTTTAAGCCGACGGTTTGTTTAAGGAAGGGTAACTTTACTACACAGGAACTCTTTCCGCAAATACAAAAGGGTTAAACTTTAATCAAATTTCAGACTTTATGAATTTTAGAATTAAGGGTGTCCTTATTAAAAGTTCAATATTTCAAATCAGACTGTAGCATTTACTTTGAATTTTCATAGGCCTTAATTAAAAGGTCGTAGTCGGCATGTGATTTTTTTTTAACGTATTCTGTAGATTCGTTTAAAAAATATTACTAAAGATCTGATTGATCCGTTATTAGTTTTGCCGAGTATATTACAGAATCAAAGATTTGAAAACCAATATCAACAACAATAAAACTAAAAAAAAAGCATGTTTCTGACACAAAAATACCTCCACAATTATCATAAATGTCTGACATTGGCCTTGACTAACGGTATTGCCTTTGTATATCATATCGAACAAAAGATATCCCTGCTTTTATTAACCCTTTCCCGAACAAGACCTGGTTTTGAAGTCCCCAATATAAATGGCTTGGGAAAATATTGAGACAAAAGAAGAAACTGTTGATAAACAGCAGTTTCTCCTTTTGTCTCAATATTTTTCTGTGCCATATTTTACACAAATCCTATCTTTAATAACATCCATTTTGTCATTTGTGGCTGTTATGGAAGTGGATCACCTTAAAATTTTGCCGTTTGGGAAAGGGTTAAAAAACCTCCCCAACTATAGCATTAAACAAGCTGTAGATACGAGGTTTTTGAAGAAACCCGACGATATGTTAAATAAAAAAGGTCTAGATATCACTTATAGCTAAACGGGATGGTCGATGTTAAGTTTTTTAAATACATACAGACAGACAATCAAACAGAATGGACAAATAACGTATACATTTGTACATCAATACTGTAGCATACACAAGCAATAGTCACAGAAATTTGGACGGACGCACAGAAAGTGTTATAAGGACATAATTCGTCGGTGTCATTACAAAATTTCGTAACCCCAGCTTGATCTAAACTGGAGCTACGTGGTTTTTTAATATACTCACCGTCATAAAAAAGTAGCCACTTTTCAAATAATCATAATTTTCGCAATTCTAAATGTCTTTTTGTTTTTATGCATCCGTACACATTCCCAACGGTTCTTTTTTACACCTCAATGGTTAAAGGATTTCAACATACCCGGACACATGTTAAGTTGTAATATGGGTTCAAAACAGTGTTTTAGGATACAAATTTCAATTTTGTTTACTTACAGCTGTCATTTCAAGCATAAGTTGACGCTGTTGAAACACAAACAAAAGTCCCATTTCAATTTTACAGTCAATCGTTCCCTTGAAATTTTAGAGGTCTGTGAAAATTTAGCACTAGCAGTGTAGCATGTCTCAATATTGATCAAATGTTTGATAATAACCGGAAGTGGTTGGTGGATAATGTGAGGACAACATTTTCCTAATTTGGAATTTGATAAAGACCAAACAGAAACAAAAAATCAATGAATAGAGCATTTGGAAAGAAATTGGGGTTGGTTGGGCTAAAACCGGAAACCGCCATTTTGCAAGGGTCTTGGGTGTAATGAAAATCACTTTTTAAGTCACTAATCATTTCGAATAAAAACAGTATCATAAACAAATACCCTTATTCATTTTTGGTCCGTTATATACGGTCGTGAATTTCAGTAATGTGCTCCGTATCAATTATGGATTTCCTGGAACTACCACCAAGCCATTATAGCTAATGGGGTGATTGGACTGTTTTCGATACTTTCACTAAAGCGTTTTACTTGTCAAGCTTCAATATTTTGTATCTATTTCGATATGTTTACGAATAATCCTACAATTGTCGACCATTTGCATTAGACAAGTGGCTACTTTCTTATGAGGGTGAGTATAACATCGACGATTTACAAAACCCAGCTAATTGTGTTTTTGTGACTATCCACACAAGTCTGTCACAGTTATTGGCTCGCGTGGTTCGAACTTGGACCGTGTGATCGGTCTGGTCGGTGCAGCACATCCAGCTATGTTTGGTCCTTCCGCAGGCTCGAACTTGACTGGTGAGGCCTGAGTAGTCGGTATTGTCGACCCCTTCCTCCTTGGTCCTCCTGTCAACCAGTATGTCTTCATTTTACCTTTACCCTGAATAATAACAAATTGTCGCTTTTCTACAAAAAGCCTCGTAGCTGCAGCTTGTTTCTGCTGCAGTTACGAGGTCTTTGTTGAAAACCATCGAAATGTGATAATACTTAAGGTTTACGAACTGAGAATGAAATGCAGACCCAGAGTCGAAAATTTAAAAGTGCGAGTAATTCCTAATCTGTGTTACATTTCCATTCCAAATACAAATATAAATTTTTTGTATGGTTTAGAATTTTGAATTAATGCATACTTATGTAAATATTTGACAAACATGTTCAAAATTACCTCCCTTGCATATGAAAATAGAGTAAAATGATGTTTGTAAATTATTTTCTTCTCGAAGCATAATCTTGAAATCCGGCCTGGTGAATTAACTTATGTGAAGTGTATTTACAAGTGTGTGTAATTTGATGAATTTCGTATGGCTAGAAAGTGGTGTTTCCATTCTCAGTTCGTAAGCCTTAAAACAAAAATGTATAGTGTATTCCAAAGTCAAGGAAACGACATAAAACAAAAACATGACTTTCGAGTTTGGCAAATGCCCATGACCTTGGTACATTGCTTAACGATGTTTTTTTTTTATCATAAACAGGTAATAAGATGCACAAAAAGAAAAGAAATTGATTATGCAAAAGAGTGTATAATAATAAACATACCAGGCCCATAGGAAGCAATTTGTTATTGGGTGGCTCAAGTCCCAGTGAGGAGGGGGAACTAAATCGGATAGCCACTGAATTTTCAGTGTAAAATAAAGAAAATGTGGCATTTTTGACCAACTTTTGGGGGGCTAGCCCAATGTTCCTAAGGGCCTGTGTATGTTTAGACGAAAATATGGTGTCTCTGTACTCACTTTAATATCTAGTTCTGCCCTGAGTTCACACGTGTAAGATCCTAGCTGCACGAGCTGGGTGTACGCCTGATGACTGATGTGGATCTTCTGACCTGTTGTGCGAAATGATGCAGTCAGTTAGTCCATTAAGTAGTCAACCCTAAATGAGATTCACGCGACATTGGATTTTTTCGAGTGACATCGTTAACACTCGTTACGTTTCCGAACCCATTCGGGTGACGCCGCAAACATTCGGCAAAACTTTATAATGGTTAATATTGAAAGTTGTTGAAGATGATAATTTCAAGTCAATTAAACTATACATAATTTGTTTTTTATTGGTAGAAAACATTGTTGGAAATGAGGCAATTGCTTGCCACAAGCATTTTCTTCAATTTTTTTTTTCAGTTTTTTCCAACGCCTTTATCTTGTAGGACGTCAAAAGCGCCAATATGTGGGAATGGGTAAATAGCGTTACCATGGAATATTCCATATGCGTACTTCCCTTATTAGTATAAATAATACAAACAGTTCTCCAATGAATTTTGAAAAAACAAGAGGACCATGATGGTCCTATATCGCTCACCTGAACATAGATGACATGAGCGAAAATGGTAATTTTGTCAATTGAAAAGGCCTATAACTAAGGACTTTCTGTTACGATCAGAAGCTACAGCATAGGGATAATTTTTAGTCTTCAGACATTAAACTACGCAAAATCTTCAAATATCCAGGTCTCATAATTTGAGAAAAGATTGTCAAACACTGCCCTCTTTATCATTTTTATATGGAACCCAGTCAACCCACAACATAGGGGAACTATTCATTGAACAGTTACAATTTGATTTTGGTTAAATCTTTTCCTAACAGCATAACATCAGAGCAGTAGAATTAAAAACTGCTGTAACTAACAAAACAGAATACTGAGTAAGACTGCATTCATGTACAAAAGTGGACAGAAAATGATGAGGCAAAAGATGCAAATATAGGCTATCAGCATTTACTTCTTTTGCAATAACATTTTCCCAACATTTTCAATAAGTGAGCCAAAACCTACTTAATCCCTTCCCAAACTGAAAAGGAATAGACTGTTCCAATTTAAAATTGATATGGATAAAGAAAAGATTCATGCACAATAAAACAGATAAAATATTGAGACAAAGGGAGAAAATTACTGATTATCAACCTTTTCTTCATTTGACTCAATATTTTCACAAGCGTTTTCTAATCATTTAGGGATGTCAAACCAGGCATTTTCAGGAAAGGGTTAAACTAAAGTACATATCTAGAGGCTGTACTAGAGATTCAAATAGGAGAGGTTAAGGGCTTTCCAAATTGTAAAATATCTTTCAATGTTTATCAAAACCCTGTGATGTGGGTATTCATTTGAATGATCTAATCAAAACTATTTACAGTTGTCGCCACATCGTATGGCACGTGTTTATGTTTTCTTTAACGTTCAATTACATTTGAACAAAACATAAACATTGTGCCATACGATGTGGCGACAACTGTAAATGAGTACCATCAACAAAGGATAGCTTCAATAACAAATAGAATGTATTTACCCCTTTTTACCTGCAGTTCCCCATTCTGGCCAGTCTTAAATAAACATTTCTGGTCTTTGTTTATTTTATGGGGATTAGACATATCCCCAGTGGGGGATTAAAACCTCGTAACTCCGGGTTTGTCAAGCTGTAGTTACAAGGTTTTGAATCCCACTATCGATATGATAATTAACTTATTGAATTTAAAAGAATTTTCTTTGGATTTCTCAAAGTCTGGTATGCCTTACCCACATTTTTTGATAAATCTTAAAATTTGTGAATAAATTTTGGAAAGAGTCACCTAAGGATCATTCCTGCCAAATTTGGTTCAAATTGGCCCAATGGTTGATTTTTAAAGAATTTTCATAGGATTTTTAAGCCCCGCCCTGCCACGCCCCCATTTTTTGACAAATCAAAAATTTGCGAACAACATTTAAATAGGGTCACCTCAGGAACATTCCTGCCAAATTTGGTCAAAATTGGCCAAATCGTTGTGAAGAAGAAGATGTTTAAAGAAATTG